>JAEPRC010000311.1:0-48116 GCA_016758945.1 Mucor plumbeus
TAGATGGGGTATATAGATATTTGTAAAATTGAGAGACTGCGTCTCGTTTATCATCAATGGTAACGCATTGGGCTTGTGTATCGGGATGAATTAATGTCGGTAGAGTCCTTTTGATTGTTCTTCGTGTGATCGTTTTTATCCAATTTTTTCATCATCAGAAAATTTTGGATTTAAACTGCCGCCACACCTGAGATGTATGAAATTCAAAGAAAATTCGCAAGTTATTATTTTTTTGCAATGCAATGGTATGTAGGAGATGTTTAAATTAGAAAATATAGTGCTGTAGTTGCAAATGGAACAACTCATTGTTGTAAATTGACGCAGGGTAGTAAAATAGTTTTGTTCAATTCAAATAATTTAATTGGATGTACAAAAGTTTCTTGTATATTTATGAGGAATGAGGAATTACACTATTTATTAAATTCAAGGAGAACAAATTCTTTGAACATCTCGTTATTTGTGGCTTTTATCATTTTAGTCATGCAATATGTTGCATGGCAACGGTGAAATTCATTCAATTCACACAATAACATTTTTTACCTCTCTCAGATATTAGACTTAATACAAATATACTACTGTAATGATTCACATTACATAGCAGTAAAGTAACTGCATGAATTGTTTCAGTAATTGATTATATAAATACTCAAGCAGAAACAGATATTAAAACATTAGTGAAAATATCTGTTTTATTTTTCTACACCATTTAATAGTTTAATCAAATAAATATATTAAAACACAACCCTCAATATTTCTTAATGCTTCTTGTCAAATATTAACCTCCATTAATACATAGTAAGTATTGCCAAAAGCAATATTGAAATTACATTAGTAACACCAACGTCCACCCAAAGTACTTCTTTCTTAATAGCTTAAACTATCTCAAGAACATAGTACTTTATTACAACTACAATCCAAAAGAAAATTAACATTTTCTCAAATTGTTAATGTGTATATGTATTATAATGAAACACGCTTTGTCACATCTTTTTATAAACGGGATTGTTTCCACATATTATATAACAGCGGCAAACACTTTACAACAATTACATGTTACGCGAATTAATTTTAATAGTTAGACTATATTAATAGGTAAAATTGAATTGAAAACAAAGACGTTAATAGTAATGTTATAATTATAATTAACAAATTATATTCATTCTGTAAGTACAATATATGAAAGGGACAAAAAAAAAGGGACAAAGGTGTAAGGTAATAAGCTTTAATTGAGTGAGATGTCTGTTACGTGCATAATAGACAATTTATTTTTTGGTTTGGTGATATGAAGTTGTATTTAGATATACAGTCAAATCTCGATATAAGGTCCCTCAATATAATGGAAACCTCAATATAAAGGAGGTTTTTGTATCATGGATTAAGGATGTGGTGTGATTGTCTAAGATGCCTTTATTCCTTTCTTAAAATTGAAGTTGATCTGTGTTTTAGAATTTGATTTAAGGGAGATCCTCGATATAAAAGACTTTTTGAAAGAAACCACGAGCGCTCTTAAATTGAGATTTGACTGTAATTAGTTTTTCGTTTCCGGTATATTAAGCTTAGCTCACAAGGAAAGAGTTTTGAGCTGAAGCTTTATTATGCTTGATTTATGAAATTAGGCGTTTATAATAGGTGTAATTTGCCAAAGAACAAACATTTAGAAGGAGTGTAAAATCGAATATATTCACACTTCACAATATAATATAAACTTATTTGAAACTCTACTACTTAACCATTGAAATCATGCAGCGTATTTTCAAACTAGTTCGCAATATGCTGCGCAATTACAATGCTTACACCTAAAAATACCTTAAAAATTAGCAATACTATTGGAAAGTGTAGCTTCAGGTATTGGAAATGTGCCATATTTTGTGTGATTTTCTTTTTTCAGTACCTAAATTTGTTATTTTCGAAAATTTCTATTTGTTGTGTCATAAATTTTTTCATATTTGAAGGATTTTTACTAGTGTATAAAGACATATAACCGAAAGTAATTTAATAATATTCATGTTTTCTTGCATGTCTATTATCAATATACATTTTTATTAGCATTAAATAAACTGCTAAAGCGCCATCTTGTGCTTCTTTTCATGGCGTGCTGATTTGATATGTCATTTTCTGGAATCACTTTTGTGTAATCTTGACAAATACACACGCACAAATTAGCTAGCATACGACAATGTTTTAAGGTTTCTCCCATAAAAAGTAATTATTACATGTTAATCATGGCACAAAGAAATAGCCAAATAAGATGTGGGGGGGGGGGGTTTATTTCAAATATATATATATACAATAAATTTATATACATTATACTACATAAAAGATTTATATAAACAAAAAAATTTTAGATTGTAAGTTTCTTGAATTGCTTCTTTCGTAATAAAGAGCTGATTCCATATTGAGTAATATTTGTATTTTGGGCAATATCCAAGTGTTTTACTACCAAGCAGCCAGCTGCTATGGCTTCCAACGTCGTATCACTGATCTGGGTATGACAGAGCTTTAATGATTTAAATTGAGTGGTTATATTGAACACATCTTTTAATCCATCATCATCTACTTCAGGCCCTGATAATTCCAAGACATCCAACATGGTTAGCTGACTAATTAATGTAGCAAAATCTTTGTTTAAATGTTTACAACGACGTATTGAAAGAGACTTTATATGTTGATGATGCTCCAAGAATTCAGCCAGTTCGGAATATTCAATAGCATCCATTTGAGTAATTTCCAAGTGACATAACGAAGTTGGCATAGTATTGAGAGATATAGATTGTAAAGGCGTTGTTGACAAGGTCAGGCTTTTAAGACTAATCATGCCAGAGAAATCGCATTCAAACATAAACGGAAAACTTTGCAAACCTCCCATTTCGAGTGTTTGTACATTGTGACAATATTTACCCATAAGTTGAAGTGTATCTGCTTTGACGCTAGTTGCTTGACCTAATTGAATACTTAAAATGTTGGGACAATGTTTAAATAATCTTCTAACTCGAACATCGACGCCGTATTTATTGACAGGAGTGAGATCAATATGTCGAACATATAAATTGTAAGGTAGAACGGGGTTTTTGAGAGAAATTGTATTTACAAATCCAATAAACTGAATATAGTTTTTGAATTGGAATTGCCTAACAGAGTATTTTAGTATAAGCATCTGAACCTACGCTTATATATAAATAAAACTTACTTATAAATTCTCTCACAGATGAAATTTGCCCATGTTTTGCATACTCTCACGGCAGTTAATGCAAATGGATTTGAATTATTGTCTCCCAGCACCATGGAACAAATAATTTCTTGGATTTCAGATGGTAACTGTTTACAACTACTTCTTCTAAAGCGTTTATTAGGTTTAGGTTTTGCCATATGAGAACTCTTTTTCAAAAGAGGTAATTTAATTCGGGAAATAAGAAGCATTATATATTTTTATGAAATGTGTAAAGAAAAAAAAAAAAGGAAAATGGTTTGAAAAATGGGGCTCAATTTATATAGAAAATATTTCAATCACATGAAAGAATATAATGATGATGATGGGTGGTGTATTGTGACACAAAGAATAAGGGGATCTCCTTCTCCCACAAGCAAAAAGGAACACTCACATTTACAGTTTCCTCCGCTTAAAATCTAAGCGGATTAAAATTTAGTTCAAAAATGGGTGCAGCAAATGTTGTAAAATAGAAAATACAATATCGCTTAATAGTTTTTTTTTTCTCTTTTCATCCTTGGAAAAAAGAAGAAATATGATGGAAAAATGCATTCCAAACCAGACTATATCATGCAAACCAATCTAACATTTTACTGCAAAGTTCATTGCACATTTATAGAAGAAAACTATAAATACTTCTTTAATTAAGACCGTTGAGACTCCCGTTTATAACAAGAATATCCCACTCATACATCATCAAATTTATACGCAACATGCTAAAGAAAAAAAAATGCTAATGCTTTCCAAAATGAACCTAAATATATACCCGTTTAACGGGATTTCACCTTTTTACAAAACAGACATTCAAGGCAACTGACCTGACCTATTGGAACGAATTGATATCCCGTCCAACCCATTCAATCATTGATTCTACTGGTGTTAATGTGTTTATACTAAAAAAGCATTATTTTATTTAATTAACTAATAAGATGCCATACCCCAATTTTGCTGTTGTAGGCTTGACTGTTTATGGTTATGTTCATGTTGCATAACAGGGGTAGTAGGTATACTATTACTACTGCTATTACTACTATTTGATGAATCACTTTCATCTTGTTCGTCAGTGCAACTACTATTATTATTCGGTGATTCAACATCGTCATCGCCACTGTCTACCGCGGTATGATTTTGCTGTTGCTGTTGCTGTTGCTGTTGCTGTTGCTGTTGCTGTTGCTGTTGCTGTTGCTGTTGTAAAGACCAGTCAGAGTCGATTGATTCATTACTACATTGCTCATTTAATAGCAACAGGTCATATTCTTGTTCAGCATAATCGCACCATGTACCAACAGAAAACGGTTCTTCTTGTTCCAACTGCTGTTGTGGTTGTAGCAGTTCTACATGTTGTCTACTATTATTGCCTTCACTAATCCAAAACTTTTGGCGTATTTCTAATAGCTTCTGTTTCTCTAATTCGTATTGCTTTTTCTTTTCTCTTTCTAATTGCTGATTTGCCCGAATTAACCCTTGATATGTATCATGAATTTGAAACTTTTCAATGTTTAAAAATGTGTCAAAAAACCGTTCAGCGATGATACCATTTCGTTTTAGATCGCTGAGACGGAATTGCCCCGGTATTTGTGGCCTTATCAAATCGTTTCTATTCCGAGATTGCATACTTTTAGTAGTTCTTTTTTAGTTGTAATTATTACCATTTACTCACAATTGACACATTAAATCATCAAATCGTATAATATCATCTGAATAGCTTTCTATAATATCAAACAATCTATTGTATTGTGTTAAAATAAAGTTTAAATCATATATCCTCCACATGCATTTTTACTTTTTCTCTTGCTCTTCCCAATATTTTTCTAAATCAAATGTTGTAATGATACCATCTCCGTCATCGTCCATACATCTGAACCTATATATTATTACAGTATATTATTGGTTATAGAATTATCGTACCCTTTTTTTTAATAAACTTACCAATACTCTATAGCCACGGCTGTAGTTTTATCAATTTCGGACATTAAAAACCCTGAAAAGTATGTTTAGGTTATGTACATTAAACCACTTGATCGAGACTTACAGATATAATCAAGATATGTTAATGTTCTTTCTTGATTCTTTAATAAAAATGTGTTTTCCCTTGCAAATGCAGGAATACTTCCATGCTGCATAATTTGTTTTGTTAATCTTTTTGATAGTAATCCATCATTATAATTTTCAAGATCATTTTCGGAAATAATTAGATTATGGTCTTCATCGATAACCCAAAATTTACAGTAGAGTACATAAAAATGTTTATATGAAAAGCAATCGCGAGTCTATACAATGTTGGTGTCTTAAGCTATTTTATGCAAGCATGATATACATACATTATTGAGATCGACATTGGGTCCAAGATTCTTTATCATTTGAGTAAAGTTGCATTTACGAAATTGAGATACATTCATTTTACCAGAAGCACATTTTGCTTCATAATATAATCTACAAATAACTGTTTCAACTATAAAAACACACTCGTTAGTTGAAAACATTAGTTTGAAATTAATTCTATAACTTTACTGTATCGTTCTTGAAACATGGGATTATCTCCCAAAAATTTTAATCCCGGATGATTCAAAACAATGTCTGATAAAAAAAAAAAAAAAAAAAAAAAAAAAAATAGTATTTAGGTAACATTAAATAATTTTTAAATGTATACATACCCTCTAATACAGGTAAAAAATCTTCTGGCGAAATCCAGGTACTATTTGATTTTTTAAGAATGTTGAAAAATAATGAGGTATCGTCCAATTGATTTCGTTTAATCTGCATATACCCTCTAATATTTGCTCAATTTGTTCAATAAATAATTCAATATCACAAGAACTATACATACTCTACAAATGCTGAATAAGGTACTAATTGATCTACATTTACAATCGCTTCCAATTTACGAAAAAATGCCATATTTAAATATCGTGGTAATCCGCATGCTTTCAAAACTGGAATAAATTGTAACTCTGTTAAATAAGGGCGGTTATCATATATTTGTTTCACTCTTGTAATTGTTTCAAGTATTTCTCTATTATGTTGGACTATTAAATAAGCTTTTTCTGGATGAAATAATGGAATTGTCATATTGTGTAATGTGTAAAAGAAAGAAAGAAAAATGAATTTATATAAAAAAGAGGGAAAATATGATTATTGTTGTAAATTTTGATGCAATGTAATGCAAGTTCAATATGTCTGTTTTTGACATTCAAACATTCCTACTGAATAGGTATCACAGGACCTCCTTGAAATACAATACTCCTTGTTCGTTGCTGCTTTTTTGTTTATGTGTTGCTCATTATTATCACAGAAACAAGAACCCGGATTCTATTCAACTTAAACATAATAAGCCCCACCACATGATCAACATTTATAAAAATGCTGTCATGTATTATAAATTTAAACAATCATGACATTTCAATTAATTTAGAAACTATCTATTTAGAGTCCTTTGATATGGATAGCCATTGTGTATACAATAATGATTCTATCTGACTACGTACCAGAAATTTCCAATAAAATTATTATTAGCGCAATGGTCATTATTTAGTGATATCATGCTGAAATGAGTCGATTAATTTCGGATGTAATTTGAGAAAAATGAACCTTGATTTAAAGTGAGAAAGTTACTTTTTAGCTGTTAAAAGATAATAAAGTATGTCATGGCTCTGCGGTGTTTTAATGATAGTGTACCTGAAATTGATACTTCATCTTTTCCTTAGTTCTTCCTAAAGTGTTTAATTCGTTCTAACATTAATTCTAATTTAGTACCCAAAAGTCTCTCAAATTGACTTTCGGTGATGTAATTTCACAGAATATTTATTTAGTGTTCCATCAGAATTGAACTTTTTTGGAAGTCAATACAAAAAGAAGTCTATATCAATACTACTGAGTTGAAATATCGCGTTTAATATAAACCTTTATTGCATGTGTACTACAACAAACTTGAATGTATGTACAACAAAATATGTAGACTAAAATTATTTATTTTATAATGCTCGAACCCTTGTAATATCTCATACATATCTATCATTGGCTTTTTTCTGTTGGAGAGAAAAACAAATCATGGTCATTTTATACATTAAAATTAATCGATAATTGAATTCTAACAGAAAAACCCATAGAAAATATTGACATAATGCCGAGTTTATATGAATACAACAAACTATTGAAATTGCCTAAAAATCCTTTAGTCTACCGTTAAATAGATAAATCATCATAACAGATGTAATCCATTTTTAGGATATTTTTCAGCTGCCAAACAATTGCATCATGATTTTTTATAATACATGATCTGGTAATGCAAATATTTCATGTTGTTGGTAATGCAAATATTTCATATTGTTGGTAATAAGAGGATTTCGCCTTATTCTAATGATGTATTCCGATGCTTCCATTATTTTTACCCTTGTAACTGATTGAAAAAAATGTAAAAGTAAATATATACAATTACAATTTGGTGCCTTTAGATAGGAAACTTTACATTTTATAAATAATAGCAGCGAAAATTTTGGGCCACCCAAACAAAAATTATTTTGGCTTCGAATCAAAAAGTTTAAATATTCAAAAACTTCAATTTTTCATGATTTTTTAATTTTAAAAATCGGTATGTGTCTTCTTCACTATAGCTAGTATCACGATAAATAATTTTTGAGATATACTCGGACTTATTTCAAGTTGCTTTATAACATGTTTAAGTATAAAAAAATTCTAGGCACTTTTTTTTTATCTTTTTTTTTGACACTTTTTTGTAGTAGATTCCAGAATATTTGTAAAATTTAGTAGCAGTTATTTTTTATTCATGTAATAGATCTCGGTGACCTCTATCAGGTTGAATTAAGGATTTTTTAAAATACTGATTGTTTGGAGAGATATTCTCAAAAATGTATAAAAAAAGAATGTCCTCAGTTTTGCTCCAAAAAAAAAAAAAGACCAGTATACCTCGTCTCAAATTTCGAGTTAGAAAAAAAATGGATAAAAATCTTGTTTTCTCTACGAAAAATATAGATGAAAAGTTTACCAATATCTACATCGATAGATAACTTTGTTGCGCATTATACTATTAATTAAAACTTGAAACACGACTGTAAAAAGAGGTGTGTGTCTTCAAAAAACCTCCATAGTTGCAATTGAATTTTACATAAACTTTCAAGTGGAACGTTTGTCTAATTTTTATTTAAACGAATGCAAAATTTAAAACTTTACAAAAGCTATTTAAAAAGGTAGCTTAACTTACTTTGCAGTTCATGGGCTACTGAAAAATTTTGTATTCTAAATCATTTTTGGATCGCTTTGTTATTAAATCGATTTTGGGGGATCAGTTATGATAGGTTTTAAGCTGTAATGCGAGCTATTATTTTGATTATCTTGACAACAAATCGATATTTTTTAGTAAAACAGAAATGGCAGGGTAGCTTCTAATAGGATTTATTTTGTGAATACTAAAAAGCAACATCTCTTAATTTAGGAGCTTAATTTTTTTCAATCAATTTAGAAGTTAGATTAACTTTGGCCTGATGAATGGTGAATGGTGAGCCAGTTAGTGTACCTATATTCTGCTATTAACTCTTCTATTTTTGGATAGATATCAATAGTTTATAAAGAAGCGATACATCCTTGTTGAAAATTTGACATGATTAGACTCAGTATTCAGGACAAAAGAATCAAAAGACATCAAAAACGCATCTAAAATTTACTTTTTTTTTATAGCCGTAAAAAGCTGATAATAAAAATCCTGTCTCGCTAAATCTTAATTTAAATGAATTTTAACATTACATAGGAGTATGTAAGCATCTCGGATGGCTTAATAATCTATAAGGGCAACTTCTACAACCTACATTGTGATTTGTGTTGAGAAAATCATCACCAAAGCGCACCCGTAGGTTGTTATACCTAGGTTTTTGCTTTCTATAACTATTGGTGCTATTTTAGAACAATTTTATTTATAAAAGTCTTCTTTACAAATATATCAATAGCTAACTATTGAATGTTTTTATATGAAACTTTGAATCCGGCCCTTTAGACATGATCGAAGAAACAGTTTTGGTCAATTTTGAGCTTTAAAGTTGAGATTTAAAAATGCCATTTTTTAAATGATATCAGCTGAATTTAGCATAATTGAAGATACAAATCATGAAATGAAGCTGTATTTCTGTATTTAATATTTAACTGATCTATAACACCATCAGATAATAAATACCATTGGCATTTTATTGTACTTTCTGTTAGAAATTCTATTTTTGTAACAGTAACACGGTAAACTTGTTCTAACTTGATTACCACAAGTAGCTGATAAAGCAAAAAGTGTACGTCTTCTTAACAATTTATGAAAAGGATAGCAAAACGTTCATAATTCAGAAAAACTGCATGAAAATATTCAAAAGATGACAAACTGCCTATTAATCACTGCTTTGGTTAGACATATTATTAAATAATTTTGTGATATTTAATTAAGAAATTACGCTTTTACCAAAATAATTGTGAACACTTTGATTATAAATTAGAACCAAAGATTTAAAAAAGGTGGGCTATATCAGATATCATCAAATATTACAAGAAGGTTGCTTCCGCTGTAAATAAGAAAAATTTTGTTATTTTCTTACAATTATGGCACATTGTTGGTAGGACTGGATCTAAAACTCTCAATCCTAATGGAGAGCAAGTAGTAAGTATCTCTACTACTGCTATTCTTGGTAAAAAATTATTTTGACGAATCATATAAAGTAACTCGCTTTCTTGAAATTGTTGAAATTAAGATATTGCCCAATATTACACACAAGCATCCAGATGTGCTATAGAAGCTGGTTTTGTTGAGGTTAATATCTATAGTACTAATATAGACCGGCTCTATAATTTATTAATGCCTCCCGTAACAAGTGTACTGATCTTTATGGTGAATCAATTGAAGATTTTACTTGCTTCTCTTTAAAAGTTGCCGAAGCTGTAGGCGCTAACTATAAATCTATTAGTTTCTCTCCTGTTGCAACTATTTAGGATATGAAAGATGACACTGTCGAAAAAAGTTGGGGTTGTTTGACATCTCAGTTACAAAAAAAAAAAAGAAATCATCTAAATTTGGCATACTTGTATCTTATCGAAGCAAAACAGACTTTTTTTGATGCTACTGAAGTAAATAACAGTAAAACTCTTGACCCTTACCGTAAAATTTGGAAAGACTCTCTTATCACAGCTGGTGGTTTCTCTACTTCTCTTAAATTTGCAGAGAAAATTTCAAAGAAGACTGATAACTTGATCTTGTATGGTCATGCCTTTGTTGCTAAACATGATTTCCCTAAACTTCTTCGTAATGAGTGGCCTTTATACAATATAATAGAAATAGTTTTTACACTCATGTTTCTGCAGACTACAATAATTATTCTTTCTATAATAAGAAAAAATAAACGTTCAAATAACTATAAACTATTTAACTTTACATCGATGAATATCATATCAACGTACATCTTTGATTTCTAGTTTCGAAATATTTGGATATAAACATTCAAGCAGTATATTCGGGTTTATGTTTCTGATTTTCGCACTACTACTGATTCACTTATTACTAACTACGGCAGGCTAAACCTTCCCTTTTTTTTCGTATATTGTCGTATTGCATTAATATATATACTCTAGTACTTCATGAAAACTGCTAATTTTTGGTAGATTGAATCCTCTTTTAAAGATAGAACACTATTGTAAAAACGTATACACATCATCTTCATTATTATGTTAGTATATTTTGCTCTAATAATATGAAAATATCATCAACGAGGTTCTTCTGGGTATCCAAAAATTATAAAAATACGCTTTTTAAGCCGATGATTATGTGAGTTTTCATGAGACATTAATATTTCGTCGTACGTTTCTCTCGGATCAATTATAAAATAGTGAGTATTTTATCTGTACACAGTTTTCCAGCTTTAAAAATCAAAAATTTAGGCTTTTTTAAGAAAAAAGATACGTCTTTATTTCAAATACTATGATTAATTTACGGTAATTTTTTCTTTGCTATTTAGTTATTAATATGTTTTGAAAAAAAATAAATCTTTACAACAATATGTTACAGGCGTATTCAGTTGAATTTCAGCTGGCTAAACACTGCTTTGTCAAAAGTAAAAGGAATAATAACGCGCATGGAGAATTAATTGTATATAGATTTTATTGATGGTGGCCGATAAAGTATAATGCTGAGGCGTTGGTCGTTATAACAATACTGTTTCTTAAGTTATACATGGCTACCAAAGGAAACTTTTTTTTTTTTTCAAATAAACAAACAAATGCATTCATTTTTCGCATTTTTACAGAAGCAGTTTATTATCATACATGAACAGAATGTTGGTAATATATAATACGTTTTATTAGTCAATGATTTTTTTAGGTCAAATATAAAGGTATGAATAATAATTTATCTATAACGTATCAAAAGATTTTATAAGAAAAAAAAAAGTGTCAAATGTACTGTTTGTATGAGGAAATAGGGAAAATGTATTGAAAGTTAGGAATATATATTCTTTTAAACAAAGGGCTGTTGTTTACTTTGTCTCCAACCAACAGTTTCTGGTTTTAAAACAAAGATAATAACTAAAATAATCATGAGGGTTATTGTAAAAATGCCAAAAGCGATACGAGAGCGACGTCTCCAAATATGATCAATTCTGTTACTTGCTGATGTTTGTCGTTGAGCATACGAAGAGATATAAAATGCGCCCAACAACCATAATGGAGGGAAAAGAAATCCAAGCATAAAGCATATAAAAGATCTACGACAACTTATCTTTTTATTATCTGCATTTGTTATTGTTGTTGTTGCACCTGCAACAGCTTCTTCATCTTCCGTATCAAACTTCTTTTCGTAACTTAGGTCAGATGAGCTACAAGAAGAAACTACACTTTTTGCATCCACTTGCGCTTCTTTACAAAACTTTTTTGCCTTTAGTGTAAGCTGTCTTTTCCAACGAGCAGTAGTTTTATTAGTGTTATAATCACCCAAACCTTGTTCAGTTGTATTTGATTGTAATTGATCTACATCAGATTGAGTACGAATCTTTTTTAATAGCTCTAGTCGCTCAATTAAGGTCTTTTCATCACACGGCCCCCAGTTTTGTTTATCAATAAAGGTATTATTATTATTATTATTATTATTATTGTTGTTGTTGTTGTTGCTGTTGTTGCTGTTGTTGTTGTTGTTAAGGCAGGGTAAAGAAGGTGTCATAATGCCTACAGTAGGAGTCGAAGATCTTGAAACATCGTAACTAGGTCTTGTGCTTGATTTAGGTGATTTAGTAATATCTAATAAATAATTGCTATCATCTATTAATCGATCCAGATCTTTTTCATGTTCTTGTGCGTTATCTAGTGGTTGATTTGAACCATGTACAAATGAACCAAATGAGTATTGTGGTTCAAAAAAAGCATCCCATCGCTGTCTTTGTATGTGGGCATTTAATGAACTGCCAAAATTTTGACTAGTTCCCTCAATTAAATCCATACTGCTTCTACTGGATATGGCTTCATGCAAATTAATGCTATAACTATTACTATTATTTCTTGAATGGTGATGATGTGATGTAGTAGTTGATAATGTTGGATCCATTATAATTCCGCTTTTTCAATGTATATAGAGAATAAGGAAAAAACTAGTTTTTTAGATCGATATGGTCGAGAAAATAATTATAATCTAAACGGAAAATTTCGGATTTGTTTGTTTGGCATATAACAATTAATGACATAGAAAAAAAAAAGAAGATAAATGTTTATTATAATATGTACAATAATAATAATGTATTACTAAATATGATGAAAAAAATGAGATTTTAGTTGTTGATTTGAAATTTATAATGAACTTCAGATAGTTCTCTAAGACGGGCAGCAGCTTGTTCAGGTGTTAAATCACGCTGAGGTTCACCCAACATTTCGAACCCAACAAGGAACTTACGAACAGTTGCACTTCTAAGAAGAGGAGGGTAATAATGAAGATGAAGATGAGCAAAATCGTATTCGCCATTCAAAGGCTTTTGATGAATACCCATAGAATAAGGGAAACTAGTCTTGAACAAGTTATCATAACGGCAAGTAACACGGCGAACAGCGTCAGCAAGGTCAGTCTTTTGTTTGTCATCCATTTCAGGTAAAGAACCAATATGAATCTTAGGCAAAACCATAACTTCAAATGGCCATACTGCCCAGAAGGGAACAATTACCAAAAAGGTATCATTTTCAAATACGGTACGCTTACGCTCAGGATCGGCCATTTCACGTTGAGCATAATCACACAATAAACACTTACCATTATGCTTCTTTGTATAATCCTCCAAAGCAATCAATTCCTTATTAGGTTCCTCAGGGATACGTTCAGTGCACCACATTTGACCATGAGGATGGGGATTAGAGCAACCCATAGCAGCACCCTTGTTTTCGAAAATCTGAACATGATTTACAAATTTTGTCTTCTTCATTTCCAAATAACTATCAGTCCATATGTCTACAACCTTCTTGATATCTTCAACAGGCATCTCAGCTAAAGTTAAGTCATGGCGAGGAGAAAAACAAATAACGTGGCATTCACCACGAACACCTTCGACCTTGATTAAATCATCATCATTAGCTTCAAGATCAGGTTGGTCAGTTTTTACAGCAGCATAATCATTAGGAAAACGAAAAGTAGCATCATATTTGGGATTAGTTTCACCACTAGCACGTTCATTACCAGGGCAAAGATAACACTTGGGGTCATATTGAGGTCTTTGTTCCATGTCAGCACCTTCTTGTTGTCCTTGCCAAGGTCTTTGAGTACGATGAGGAGAACAAAGTACCCAAGACTTAGTCAAGGGGTTGTAACGACGATGAGAATTATTATTATAGTCAAAATTGGACATTGTTTAGATATTTTAGAATGAGAATACAGAATTTAATTATAATTTCAATCAAAAGGGTTATTTTATATAGAAAGATTAAAATAAAACACCGCGGTGTACACTTGATTATGTAAACAACTGAGTTACATGGACTTCCCGTCAGCTTATGTAAATTGCAAATCCGAATAATCGAATCTAAGTTTATTGATTAAAAAAAAAAAAAAAAAAAAAAACATTCATTAAGCCTGATAACCTGTTTCTGCCAATAGTTTAACCATTTCTTGAAATTACATATTAGTGTCATATTGAAAAAATTCTTTTAATCTTCTTACCTTGCCATTCAATTCCGCTTGATGCACCCCATAAGTTTGCTTGATGATCTAGGATCGTTTCGTTTTCTTTGGAATGCGATGATTCAGCTGTTTCATTGGAGCTGGTCCACTCACCACCTATAACATTAGATAAAATATCAAGGAATGGGACAATAGAGGGCTAAAAAAAAAAAAGACTCGAGATTTTAGTGTAACTTGTTAACATCATGTTATGTACTAGATATTCTACTTCTGTAATGTATTCAGCCAATACATGATGACGATTCTTGAATCTATATGACAATGATTTTGATTCTGCTATAAGATTAGAATCTGCATTTCTAAAATTTAAGAATAACAGTGTTTGATTTTGTGATGTACAATAACCTACATTTAGAAGTAATTGACATCAGCTTTTTCTTTTCTTTTTTTTTCTGTAATATGAAACCCTATTTTTAAATTCCACACAACTACTACTTACTTGAAAGCGACCAACCACATAGTAAATTACTAGGATCAATTACATCAAAAACATCAACAGATGTCTTGATAGCATCTCGACATTCTGGAGGCATTGTTACATTAGAACCATTACAAATACCCAATGAAATAAATGGTCTTTTGATCAACATGTAAACCGCACAAAATGTTAAATGTAATTTACCAGCTGGAAAAAAAAAAGAATCAATATCCCGCTTAAATCCAAAAATACAGCAAAAACAAACCTCCGTTATTCAATTTCCAATCTAATCCTGAGTCTATTTCTTTCCGAGAAATCCGGGACAATTCCTCTTCTGTCAAATTGAGGTCTACAGGTAAGGAACTTTTCCATTCTAGTAGCATTTGTTCCAAACTACGGGAAATGTTCTCCAAGCCAAGTCCTTTTTCGGACATCAGACGGGCCCTTGGTGAACAAAGCGCTCTTAATACATCTCCAAGAATACATGACAATTTGACTAAATGAATAAACATGGAATATTTTTTGTCTTGTAAATCTGGATATTCAACATCACAATCAGCATCTGAGATAGTTAAAGGTCTAATCAAAATGATATCAGTATAGGATTTTTTTTTCTTTTTTTTTTTCCTCCAGTAACTGACCTTCCTAACGATGCACAAACCCAGCGATCGATTATATAAGCAGACCACCATAATCTCTTTTTAGCTTCCATCACCTTTTTTGGTATTCCTTCTTGTTGCGTATTTGCTCTATGTAAACCTAAATCTTGAGCCATTTTAACTGCTATACTAGTGGTAATCCAATCTGTACTTTCTAGACCCCATTTTTCAGCATTAGATGCATTTAGTAATAAAACTTGAATTGTTTCAATTTTTGGTTCAAGAAAATCTAAATCAAAATAGAGATGGATTTGTTTACTGATATCACGGAAAAAGGTACCACGATCAATATCGTATTTGAGCAAGAATGGATCATCTTTCTTTAGAATTCGACATGTAACACGACAAAGAGTCATTATAATTGGTATAAATGTATGCGCATGATTTGCTTTACGATATTCTTCATAAAATAAATCTTCATCCAAGATGGGCAACATTGGATTCACCTTTTTAAAATAAACATCAATTAAATGATCGGTTAAATCTTTTGGTGGTATCTTCCAATCAGGGTTCAAAATTCTTCCAAATCCAAGCTTATTCAATGGATCACCACCAAACCTGACAATCATCAAATCCTCTTCATGGCCTTCCAAGGGTCTTGGCAATGCTTGCTTTTCCTCTGTATCTAAATTGGCTGTATCTTTGGTGAATAATCGGCTCAAAAGGTAGATACCAGATGAACTTCCAACATAGGAAAATGGCTCCTTAATTCTATCTCTATCTTCTGCAACAACTTCAATGGGTTTGATTTCTTGAGCATGTTTAACTCTATCAAGATTTTCGGGTGAGTGCTCTTTTGATGATGATGGTGGTCCAGTATCATCAGAATGGCTTGCATGCGATTCATCTCCATCAGACCCTTCTTCATCTCCTCCTTCAGAACTACCTTCCATAACCGCTTTCATAGTTTCTTCAGGTAAATTACCATTAGTTGCAATATTCATTAATAACTTTTCCATGCGTTTTAATCTACTCTCCAACCCTTCAACATATCCTTTTGGTGGTCCCCTCTTTTTGGCTGCCTATGTAAGGAATAATTAGTATCAAACCATACCATATATTTCGATTTTATACCTCTTTAAATGCACATGTTTTGTTGTAGCTTCTGCAAGAAGTACAAGAGTTTTGTGGATAAGCTTGATCATAATCGCATCTAAATTTGAGGATTGTTTAATGTTGTGCAACGAAAAATAGAATAGCTATAGATTGCTCACCTTATTTTTTTGCGTCTACATAGGTCACCTGAATAAAGATGGTTAATTTTCTGCATGATTCAACGCCTTATTTACAGTTGCTTACATGCTCTATCTTTTTTAGTTCTTTTTTTCCCAGAAACTTCAGGAGGGTTAGGTAGAAGTGGAGGAGGCAAAGGTCGTTGTAAAGGTGGCAATTGTTGTTGTGATGAATGCTGTTGTGGGTTTGGTAAATGATTTGAATACATACTGAAAAGTGTGTTATTTAAAGCTGATACCAGTAATAGTACTATAACTATTAAATATATATGTATAATAAAAAAAAAAAAAAAAAAAAAAAAAAAAAAAAAAAAAAATAAAAAAAAAAAAAAAAAAAAAAAAAAAAAAAAAAAAAAAAAAAAGTTCAAATAAATAAACACAGGTGCGGAAGCAGAGTTTTTCCTAAGGGTTTCGTGTATTACCATTTGTTGCTGCATGCTGCATTCATCCAATTAGTATCATTTGCTGGACTTTCGACTTTTATATTTTGTAAAAAGAAATATGGCATTGCCAAATGGTAAATGATGTAAAATGAAAATGTTGAATTACACATTTAAACGTGGAAGATTAAAGCAATTTGCTTTTATTAAAGATCGTCAACAGTATATTTGGTAACTAATGTCATCTATCAAGTCTTGGCACTGGTAATCTCACGTTCTCGTTTAAACTGACGTACCGAACCGAATCGACCATTAATAAGTATCTAATCACGGAATGACTGTAATCCGAATCGAAAATTTGTAATTTCGAAATGCATTTGCTTTGCTTTTGATCTTTAACACTTTCCAATTAATTTAAAAGATTTGAAGAATATGTATATGAAAAAAAAAATACATAAACAACTTAGTTATCAATTTATATATTGCAAAATTTTTTATAAGCACGAAAAAGTGTGATTTCAAAATGGCGCTTTTTGAGTTAAATTAGAGACATGAATAAAAACTATATCTTTTCAAAATAATTATAGAACTGTTAAATAAATTTTTCTGAATAAATCTATGAAATGTTTTTGTTTCTACAATATCTGGTTAATTTTATATTGTTCCTCGAAATTAAGAACTCTTGTAGGCTCTACAGCGCGGGTGTGAGATAAAACTAATTATAGATGTGTGGTCGATATTTTTTTATGGTTTGAAGTGAATGAATCATCATTTTTTCACATAAAATTACATAAGAAATCCTTAAAAAATTTAACTTTACGCCTATAAACCGAGGCTTTAAATGGCAAATTGTTGAAATGCACTATATGTCAAATAAGAAAAAATCAACTGCCCAATAAACCAACTTAAGAAAAGTTGAACTCACACCTTCAGCTAACCTTCAAATTGCAGCGTCCCATTTTAACCTCATAAAAGCCTTTTAGGATATATCTCGAATAATACGAAATACAAATGAATTGGTTGCATTATGCCACCTGTTCCTGGATTTATTTTATATCCCATATGTAATGAGTCAAATCGCTATTATAAAAAGTCATAGCAGTAATGATTATCTTAATTATTCCTATAAATAATACAAGGAAATCAATCTATAATTCCTGGTAAAATTATCAATCTTTCTGTTACTTTACATTCTTTATTTTTTTTTTATTATTAATTAATTAATAAATATTTAATTTTTTACAAAAAACACCAATCTTCCTTCAACTAGTGCTCACCGATCTATAATATTAAGAATCATCTCATTATTAGCATATCATTTTGCCCATAATATTTTACGAATATCAAAAATAATTACATAACAAAAGACTCAAAATTATGTAAAGCTCACTATTTTTCTTAAAAGCTGCGTCTCGCTTTTCATCCCAACCCTAGTTTTTTTTTTTTTTTTTTTTTCACAAAACAACACAAAAAAAAAAAAAAAAAAAATCAAATGAAAATGTGTCTGAGATGTTCAATTTTGATTTAAAACAAGTATCCAAAAATATTCTATTTTTTACAGCTGATATAAGACTTTCAATACTAATGTTTCTGATTTTTACACGTATTTTACTGCCAAAAGTAAAAAGTTCGAGTTCTCATATCTTTACGAAAAATTAAGCTATACTAACACTTTTCAATAACAAAACGTACTTACTTTAGAGTTCTTTAAAACATATTTAAGTATAAAAAAATTCTGGACACTTTTTTGTTCTTTTTTTGAGATTTTTTTTTGTAGCAGATTTCATAATAATAGTTAGATTGAGTAGTAGGTATTTTTTATTCCTGTTATAATTCTTAATGAGCTTTATCAGGCCCAATTAAGTATTTTAAAAATATTAATTTTTTGCAGAGATATTCTCAAAAATACGTAAAAAAAAAAAAAAATATCCTCGGTTTTACTCCAAAAAAAAACCCCCCCAGTGTACCCTCGCCTCAAATTTTGAATTAGAAAAAAAAATGGACAAAAACCTTGTTTTCTCTACGAAAAATATAGATGAAAAGCTTACCAATATCTACATCAATAGATAACTTTGTTGTGCATTATACTATTAATGAAAACTTGAAACACAACTGTAAAAAGGGGTGTGTATCTTCAAAAACCTCCATAATTGCAATTGAATTTTACGCAAACTTTCAAGTGGAACATTTGTCTAACTTTTATTTAGACGAATGCAAAATTTAAAACTCTACAAAAGCTATTTAAAAAGGTAGTTCAACTTACTTTGCAGTTCACGGCTATTGAACAATTTTGTATTCTAAATCATTTCTGGATCAATTTGTTATTAAATCGATTTTGGGGGCTCAGTTATGATAGGCTTTAAGCTGTAATGCGAGCTATTATTTTGATTATCTAGACAAAAAATCAATATTTTTGGCTGAAACAAAAATGGTAGAGTAGTATAGAGTAGTATCTATTAGGATATGTCTTGCAATCACAAAAAACTAACACCTCAATTCAAGTGCTCAATTTTTTCAATTAATTTTAGGCCAATTTCGACCAATGTTATGCAGTTTTGAAAGGCACTATCCAGTGTGGTTGATGCAAGTATGTGAATACAACAGTAACGCACTCCCTCTATTATTGGTAGATCAGTTATATGCTCAACTGGGCTCAAAAATTTGCTGACAAGAGCGATACGCTTAAAACAATCCAATTCGTTTTTTTAACAAAGACATGCGGCAGTTTCATATAGACTAGTCTCGCATTGAAGAAACGTTTTATTATCCAATTTTGGTGCATAAGTAATTTGATTTGAAAAAAAAAATTGCTTTATTGCGTGCAATCAATCGGTATGCAATTGGTTCTAATTTTTTCTTTGAACCAGGATTATTATTACGAAGTTTATTAATGGTTCACATACTTCATTAGAAAGCATGGGATAAAATTTTCTCAGATGACTAATTACATCCATTATGCTTCGTATATGTTTTGCGCTTTTTAGGGACAGGCTTTGTGTCAATATCAGAAAGACAATGCATATCAGTTTTTTAGATACTTGAATCAACAACAAAAACTAACAAGACTGATATTTGGAGCCACGGAAGTTTGGCAGCATTGGTTCGTAAATTTACAGAGGCCAAGCAATTTTCAACTAAATTAGTGAGATTTATATCACTATGAATGTCTTTGCTATATAAAAATACATAATCAATTTAGTGTTTAATACTTTCATAAATTCTGAGTTAATCAGGTGTATTAGAAGTTCGAATTTTGTTTTGATCGCTCTTTTCCGTTTCATGTCTTGAATTATCCTGAATTTCTTCAAGTAAAATAGTTGTAAACTTAACAAACAATGAACTCATCGTCCGCAAACCAAAGACGGCTCTACACAAACTATAAAAAAGACAGTTATGTGAGAATATTATTAAGGCATTTCTAGAAGACCTGTGCACAACATACGAATAATAATATGCCTGGTGTACTGTAGGTCACTTTCACTTATAACTTTAGCGTTATTAGCAGATGAAACTTGTTGAAGAATTTTATGAATCTTGGGTAAGAGATTGCTATTGAATTACAGTACATTTTTACGGATCTTTGGAAAAATTACTATCCTTCTAGGGTCCTGATTAAAATCAAACTGTCTAGCTCCATGTAATGATTTGATCCGTTACATTCTTACTACAATATCAAATATTACATAATTAACCTTCAACTCATATAATAGATATTGATAATTCATACAGACTAAATGAACATTAGTGAATTTGTCTATTTCTTTCTTTCCCTTATATATTTATAATCCCATTCCAAATAAATATATCTTATTACTCAATTATCATTGATATTTACTGTATAACCAATTGTTATATACTAATCCAATATAATACACAATCATAGGTATTGATTGTATAGTAGTAATAGCAATTACAATTAGTAACACCAACCTCTTCCCCCCAAATCATAGAATCAACAAGCTCAATTTTATAATTCACATATATATTATCCCAATTGACAGCCCCTTGATTTTAAAATTTATTATACTCCACATGTACAGTTTCAAACTTTTAGAAAAAGCTATCAACCGTCTTTAAACATTTAGCTGTGGTTTGCAATCGATTATCTATTTTTTTAATAATCGCTTTATATTGGAACAAACATCTTAACAGTTATCTTTTTTGATAAATGTCTTAATTTTTAAAAATAGATAAGTTAATAAAAATCTTCTGTACAATATACTTTTCATAATAATTTTTACCGATTGCAGCATTAATGAAACGCAAATTGCAACAACATGTATAGTTTGGTTAATTAATTGCTTTTATTCTGCTTTTTCATAGTAATCAAAGGCGAATGAAATATTGAAAAAGGTTTTTGCAACGTTTTACTAATCATTTGCAGCATTCTTTCATTTGGCAACTGACTCAAATGTGAATTAACAACTAAAAGGTAATTTTCGAACGTAACAATTTTTAGAATTTGAAATAGGCATATGAGTCTCACTTTATTTCAAGAGCAATATTATTTCTTTACCAGAACCAAAATTTGCATTTTCTGGGTTATACGCACGGTTTTTATATCGTAATTTAAGTTCTTAAATCGGGCCATTTCAGCAGTAGTTTCTACCCCCAGTAGTACATTAAATTATTAAAATCTATGATTTCAAATGAATACTTGAATGTAATTCTATTCTTGTGAGTAACTTTCAGGGGTTCAGTATGACCAATGCTATCAGCTTTGCTTGGGCTACCATTTTTATTTATATGCATAAACTAAAAAATGTTAAATAGCCATCTAAGATGTTATTGTTTTTTATGGTAGAGAAGTTTTCTTTAAAACAGTTTTACTAATAATGCTAAAATCTGAACCAGGGTCCACTATTCCTATGTTCCTAATATCATTGATAAGCAAGGGAGTTATTAAATTGAAACTGTTTTTAAAATTTTGTTTGTTCTACTTACAATAATCTTTGTTTTCCATAGCTTTGCGGAATAAGGTATTCTCATCAACAAGGTTGGAATTATTGTTATTTTTGCTACGGTTACGGGAACGACGAGTACGTCTACCATGACAACCGGGGCCACGGTAGGGATGTTCTTTCTGTACAGAAAGAACCTTGACATTTCTCTTTTCAAAATATTTAGCGCCACATTATTCACAGAATGTATCATCTGTGGCTTTCTTGGGCACATTTGCTTTAGACACGTAGTTGCTCCTCTTGGAATCCTTGTGACATTCCTCTTTATTATGCCTAGCTTTAGATCCACCAGCACGAGAGATACCACCGTTATCACCATTGCTGTTTCCAAACATTGAAGCCTTGACAGTTGCTTCAGACAACTTGAACGAGTATTTCAGAGTTGAATTAACTTATTCATTTCCTCTACCTTGATTCTCATATCTTGAACATGAGCTTGACCTTCTTGATTATCTAGGCCAGTTCCAGCAATCATATCAGTAAGGAGTGACAGATATTGATCTCTTTTCCAAAATATTTTCTTGAGAGTATCCATAAGACTTGCATCAGATGAAGTAGATTTTGTTGAGGTAGTTACAGAAGCAGCAGTATCGAATCTGATACTTCCAATAACCAAAGGAGCTTGCTCACTAGCTTTTCCTGGGGCAACCAAAGACATATATTTATCCTCAACAGTACCATCACGAGCATAGTATTTACGATCCAGTTGGATGTCTCTGATTTGATGGGAGAGGCAACAACAGGTTCACGACCAGAGATAAGTGCTTGAGAGTTGTTGTTGTTGGACATAGTAGTAGTAGTAGATAGAATTTAGACTTTGATAAATAGTAAAAAATGCAGTAAATAACGAAGGTGTTTACTAAAATAAAAATAAAAGCGGTAGAAATATAATTATAATCAGCTAAAATTTTATTACAAAAGCTTTCTGAAGATTAAATATAATTGAAAAAGTATGAGGGTATTTATAGTAATTCAGAGAACTTGAATGGAGTAATCTTCTAATTTTGAGTTGTTGTTACTGATATTATATTATTTAAAGGATAAATCATGCAAAGCATCGACCATAAAGAGTTTTGTGTCCAGTGTTTAGTGCAACAATGTGGGCTATTTGGGAGCTATTGGCTATAGCCATATCTATTTAGGTAATCTTGATTTTAAGGGGTGAATTCTATGTGTGCTTAAAATCTTATTTATTGGTAGTGCAACCATGATACAGGGGAATAGTTGACTAAACCTGATATATTTGTTATTATCATTATTGAATTAGATAAAATACTTCTTGGTATACTGTATATGTCATTTGTGTAATTGATTATACCATTGCAGTGGAATTACATACTAAAAGCTTGATAATCATAAAATAACTTAATTTACAAGTATCACTTACAGAGTTCATGCCACTTGAAATATTAAAGTGCAGCAATAATAAAGAGATACTCAAAGTAAACACAATAACAAACGCATGCAAAAATACAAAATACTTTTGAACCAATACATGTCGTGTGAACGATAGCACCCTTGATCACAGTGCAATCGATTACACAAATGACATATATACCAAGAAGTATTTTACCTAATTCAATAAATAAAAATATTAAAGATATTAGGTTTAATCAACTATTCCCCTGTGTCATAGTTACACTACCAATGAATAATATTTCAAGCACACATTAGAATTCACACCTTAAAATCAAGGTTATTACCTAAATAGATATAGCCAATAGTTCCCAAAAGGCCCACATTGCCGCACTTGACATATAACCCTTTATGGTCGATGCTTCGCATGATTTATCCTTTCAATATAATATTAGTAACAACAACTCAAAATTAGAAGATTACTCCATTCAAGTCTGATGGTATACAAGTTCTCTAAATCACTATAAATACCCTCATACTTTTCAATTATATTTAATCTTCAGAAATCTTTTGTAATAAAACTTTAGCTGATTATAATTGTATTTCTACCGCTTTTATTTTTATATTTTTTTATTTTAGTAAACAACTTCGTTATTTACTGCAACCATGATCCAGAGTGCTATCGTTCACACGACATGTATTGGTTCAAAAGTATTTTGTATTTTCGCATGCGTTTGTTATTGTGTTTACTTTGAGTATCTCTTTATTATTGCTGCACTTTAATATTTCAAGTGCCTTACGGGAAAAAAGATTTAAAATGAGGTATAAACTACAACTTTTCTGAAAAAAAATGCTATGACATTCGCTGCAAAAACTGTTCTACATGAAGACGTTATTGAAAAGATATAACTCTATAATAATCTTATGTAAAGAAACAGATAACTGCAAATTTTAAAATTGCTATTTTCGCGTTTTTTCTCATAGTAGTGGCATGAACTCTGTGAGTGGTATTTGTTAAATTAAGTTATTTTATGATTATCAAGCTTTTAGTACGTAATTCCACTTGACAGCTTATAGTAAAAGACCAATTAATATAAGGATAAAGTAAACGAATACCTTATATTAGACTAAGAACATATTTTAGTATATGCTCTAGCTTTTTGAGATAGCATTTAGCACGATACAAAAGATGTTAAATGACTAAGGTTGATTTATTATTAATAATCTACATAGATGTCTAGAGACGCTAAATAGCGCATATGTTAAAATACTTTTTACAACGGTTCCCTAAAGGCTATACCAAAAAACCCCTTCAAAAAGTAGATTTACCACATATCAAGCTCGAATTACGGGGTCTAAATTATCAAACTCCGTTGTATACGGACTGTATGTTAAAATAATGAAAAAACCTCCATAAAATTAACTTTTCAGTTGATAACTCTTGCAATTTTAAAGCAAACTCAAAGAATAATATTTCAGAACAGATATATAAAGCCGAAAAATAAATCTAGCAAAAACCCCAATTAAACTCAGACATTATCCATAAAGCTATTTCCATTAAAAGCGTACGAAAATGAAACTTCAATGGACTATAACTCGAGATAGCAACCGTTTAAGCATATAGTTTATAAGCCAAAAATGATTCTTTAATTTAGTTTTATTATATTTTATGATAAAATCTATTTTGAAAAATCATAAAATTTTCCCTTGTATACCCTCGTCCAAAATTTGGCTTTTTCGAAAAAAGCTAATAACTCTATGAAAAATAGCGTTAAAGTGACAAATAATACCTCAAATAATAGGTATTTATTTGCGCTAACGGCTTGTAACGCTAACTTTAAAATTTTATTATAAAAGTTATTTTAGAATCGTTAAAAACTGATTTTTATGTTTTTGCTTTTTCTGCAAAATTTTTGGTGATAAACGTTTTCAGTAGTTATATGATTAGATGCAAAATTAAATTTCATGTTGAGGTTATTTAATACAGCTAGCCAAGTTATTATACAATCTCGATGTCAGTTTTGCATTTTAAAGGTTTAGGATTGTTTTCATCAATTTTTCATCATCAGAAAGGGTTTATTTTAAAGTGCCGCCACACCTGCGATGTGTGAAAATTCCGAAAAATTTGTCGAAATTGTCATTTTTTGTACTACAATGGTATTCAGGGAAAGTTTAAACCAGAAAATATAGTAGCTACGAATGGAACAACTCATTGTAAATTGAAACAAGGTAGTAAAATAGTTCTCCAATTCAAATACTTTAATTGAATTTACAAAAGTTTCTTGTACAATTATGAGGAATAAGTAAGACTAGAATCTTGCAGAAAGGGACCGAAAGGGTTGGTAGCAGGAGTGGCGGGTGGAGGAGACGACTTGTGTAAGTTGATCAGATCTTGAAGAGCAGTATCGGTGAATTGCCACAAGATTTAAGATAAACATTGTTGCAAGAAAAAATGTATAACTTAATAAAGGAACTGAATAAATTAAATCACACACAAAAACTAAAGAACTTTATTATAAGATGGAAAGCATCTCTTTTATATCCAAACTTCTTTAATTAAGACTAATCTAAATAAGTACATATTTATATATTCAATCAAACCTATGTGATACCATAATTCCATATTGCACGATATTAACTGAGCCTTATAACATATTACACAGCAATAAAGAATATGTCCTACTAAACTGTGCCATAATCTTAACCAGGGTAACTACACAGAACTGTAGATGCAACAATCGGAAAGTCTGTCTTTCCGATGGGAATAACGAGCGACCGCAAGTTTAACAGGAGTTTTGAGGAAAGCCAAGGCTTTAAACATTTGGTTTTCCTGAGTGATTTGCATTTGGGTGGTACGTTCTTCAGTGGTTGCATCTTTAAATTTGGGATCAACCAAATCTGAGGAATCGAGAGGATTAAAATTGTCAATGATGGATAAGTGGATAAGCCGTTAGACTTGAGAAGCGAGCGGGGTGAAAGCATAATTATTGTGGGCCAAACGAGCAACTACTTTTGAAGTTGTGTAATAAATACCAACTGTTATATAAGATCGGATTTGCGATAATATATTTAAAAAAGAGTACAATAAAAGAGAATGTGTAATTAATCAGTTCTTCAACTGTACAATAAAAACAAGATAAGGTTTATTTAGATTTCAGATATAAAAGCATTGTCTTTTATAATAATTTAGTGTTGAGTTCCTGAGATATAATTATGAGCTATATTCTGTATTAAACTATTAGATCTGTTTGAGAATAATTTATGGATTGATGTTAATCAATCATAGTTAAGCCGTGATTGTAGAGCTTGTGAATTGCCTAGTTCCAATGCTGCGTTTGTTGTGCCTGGATTGTGATTTGATATATCTTGACAGCTACTTGAATGATTAACCGCTGAGGTTAAAGAGTATCGTGTCATGATTTGAGTGGTCCGAGCCTTTCGGTTAATTGATTGAGAAATAATAAACTAGGCGTTTCTTATATCCAATTCTAGACTTGTTCTTTCATATTCTAAATAGTAATCAATGGATTGTATAATCTATTGATTGGTTATAGAAGGCGATAAGGTATGATACTTGGTGGAATACAACAGTGTTACTGTATTAGAAATTAAAGTAGAGTGGTTTTTCTACAGGCTAATCAAAAGTTATGTTTAGTGGAAACCCCTGTTTTTCTGAGAAGACTCGGGTTTTAAATCATTTTTGGATCAATTTGGTATTACACTATGGAAAAAAATGTGGAAATAACAATTTTAAATTTGCAGTTATTTGTTTCTTTATGTAAGATTGCTATAAAGTTATGCCTTTCCAATAAAATCTTTACGTAAAGTAGTTTCTGCAGCGATTGTCATAGCGCTTTTTTCAGAAAAGTTGTACAGTCATGATTCGATTTAGTGAACTCAAAAATAAGGGAAATTCGATTTATGGGACACTTTTTTTTTCCACCGTTGTTTTTTTCGTAATTTTACTGCTTAAATCCACTAAATCGAATCAATGGATTAGTGGACTACCTCGTTCCACCAGTCCACTAAAACAGGGAAATATTAAGCTGTGATTGGGCAAATATGTATTACTAAACATTGGACCAATAAAAATTTATGCTAAATTATGATTCTCATACAGATCCAATGCCGCGTTAGTAACGCTTTTACTAGAATTTAACATATAAATTTCTTGTATGTGTTTAACTCATATTTTCATAAGATTTAGATTCGCTTTATTGTAATAGCAAATAGCTATTTTTTGCTCTTTTGTTAGTCTTAATCTTTTACTTTCAGTGATGATGGTAGATATAGAATTTAAAGCACCAGATCCACGGCTTTGATTACGCTTCTCATTGGCATTTCTTTGGAAGTCGTAAAGAAAATGCACCTTTTTGTGGTACATGTTTAAATTAAAAGCCAATCATACTCTCAATTTCTATTTTCGGCCATTTTATTATGTAAGCTGTAAAATTCGATATAGTGGAAAATTCGATTTAGTGGATACTTTTTTTTCCACCGACGAGTCCACTAAATCGAATCACGACTGTAGTTTATACTTCATTTTGCACCTTTTTCCCGTGGTGTTAAATGGATTTTGAGGCTCAGTTACGATAAGTTTCAGGCAGTAATGTGAACTGTTATTTTGGTTATCTCAACGAAAAATCAATGTTTACTGCTTAAACAAAAAAATCAAAGTAGCTTCTATTAGAATCTATCTTTTAATTACAGAAAACTAACGTCTCAGTCCAGGTGCGCAATTTCTTCAATCAATTTTAGATCAATTCGGTCAATGTTTTGTCAATTTTTGGCCAATGTTAGGTCAGTTTTAGGCTAATGATAGGCTATTGCATTTATATTTTGGTATTAATCCTTTTTGTTGCATCCACAGGGTATTATTGTAGTTTGTCAGATAGTAAACCTTTTGATTTTTGAATCATTATTGGTAAGGAGCAATCTAATGACTTGTAATGACATTTATAATTGCCCTAAAGTAAGATCCGAGAAGTAAAATATTTGAGACACATCTATTTGCTGGGTTTATCTGTATAAAACAAGCTCAACTTAAATGAGCTGTGATATTAATTTAAATACATGAAATATTAGAAAGATATATATAATTGATTGAATACTAGTTTAACGGATAAGCGTAATATAAGGCTTGTATATAAACAGAACAAACTATTGATATAAAGTAAAAATTATCTTCAGTTTTTGCGTGTGATTTAATTTAAACAAGTTCCTTTATTTAAATTATGCATTTTTTTTTCACTACTATTTATTCTAAATTTTATGCATTTCAATTTTAACTCTTCTAAATTTATTAAAAAGTTATAAAAAGTGAAGCAAAGATCTATCTACTCGATGGTTATTGTGATATTTACGGTATATTAAATATCTAGTTCACATTACTTATGTAGTCATTTGATTTTTTCTATTTTAAAACTGATGGAAAAAGGGGTTAGCGATCATTGATTCAAGCTGTACAATGGTCTATAACTTTTTAACAATATCAAGCTGTAACTAAATTTTCATCATATTTCATGTTCTTGGTTTTCTCACACCATATTCATGTTAACAGTCATTCATTACTAAGTCAATTTGATGCTATGCGTGAAAGACTGCCAGTTGTTTACACCAGTATATAGTATGCTGATTCAGATATTTTCGGAAAATTTTTACGAAATTATATTAATTTCAAAAGTGTAGTGCAATGTGTTTGATATAAAGATTTTTCAAAATCTTTGGATTTCCTAATGCAAAAGACTCCAAAAAGCTTTTAATGTAGCGCAAATTTTTTTTTTTATATATACAGTACAAATGTATGAAAAACTACTATGTTTGCGTGAAGAAATAAAAAAGAAATTATTAAAAAGCCATACATATGTATTACGCTTATATTATGCTCAAATAAGTTTTTTTTTGAGAAGCTTTATCTTGCGATCCAGGAAAGCAACAGCATTGAAGAAATGATAAAAATGCGGATCATGTACTCATCACTAATAGAGTAGTTCACAAAATTGGATTTTTGGAAATATATAAAGAAAATTATAAAAAATTGAGTTCGAGCCAAACAGTATAGGATGCAATTACAGCATAAATACGGTAACCTCGAGTATTATTTTTATTTTGAAATATATGTATAATTTAGCTGCTGCATATTCAAGTAATTGATTATTATATGATCAAGTGGTACAGGCCTTAAATTGTTATAAATTCAAGGCCAATATGTATTCCAAGCTAAAAAGAAAGGCTAATAAATTAATACACGTGTATTATGATAGGTAACCTTGATGTACAATCAGGTATTAGCTTTTTCAAATAGTGAGGCAAACTACTGCTGTATGTAATTTTCTTTAATTGTTATAATGGCATAAGACTTAATTTTGTGAGACCATTTCCCGTCTACTGGTTTTTATTGTTATTGTTAAATCTATTATTGTTTAATGCCTTAAAATATACATATCAGCTTTATTAATACATTTTATTTTTTTAAATAACTTTAAAAAGACATTTAATTTTCTACATCTAAATCCAGGAACAATAAACAACATTTATTGGATTTTTTCAGAAAGCTAAAGTTAGCTCTATTAATAGAAAAATGATGTGCTACATTCAACAAATAGTTGTACCTACAGAAAAAGATTACACAAAATTATTTCTTGTCCAACCTAATAAACTGATGAGTTTTTTTTTTTTGAGAGGGATGATATAACAGCTGATGATTGCCGATCCGTTATAAAGATTTTTATGAATTATTACTTTTTTTCTTATTTTTTTTTTGATTTTGCAACAGGATAGATACATCCTTCATTGTAAATAGTTTACATAAACAACATATGATATTCACTACATAAAATGTGCTAATAAAATCTCCTGTTAATGTGTTTGATGCTATTATAAAATAACACCTGTACGTATAAAATTAGTAGAGTTGCGTAACAACTAAGCATTGAAACTAAATAGTTTTGACCTAAACAATTTTATATTATTATGATCAAATAATAATCTTGAAATTAATGTCTTTTCCCGTCAAATGCGAGCTAGTCATACCACAAAATACTTCCCTGACATTTAAAAGCTGAAGATTGAATGCCATAGGATTCCTCATTTTCTTGTAGGATTATCCAGAATAACTATTGTACTACCTTTTGAATGTTTAGCAACAATCTTCATACCATAAACATACACGACAAAGCTTCGTTTTGCCGCTACACGACGTAAGCAATGATGCATATCTGCCTTGGCTAAAGTTACATAGATAAGGTTGTTCTTTATAAGCAACATTGGGTTTGATTGTTCAACCTGAGTAAAATTTTGGATGAAAGCTAATATAACGTATATACTGTATTTTTTCAATAGTAATAAAAATTGATGTAGACGTTATCAGATCTTTAGATTTATTGAAGATGTACTTGTAAAATAAACTTTATTGATTAACTTGAGGGTATTTTCTAAAATTGGGAAATAACTTCTTTTAAGAGTGTTTTTTTTTTTTTTTTTTAAAAAAAAGGAGTTATTTTTCGAATGAGGATTAAATTTAATATTAGAAAAAAATAAAGAAAAAAGAGTAAAAGTATATATAGAAATTACAAAATATTAATAAATGATGGCAATTAGATATAAAAAATAAAACTGGGTGTCCTCGCATTGTATTAATAAGATATCAAGGAGGGTAAAGCTCAGTAATAAAAAAAAAAAGTGTTGTATATAAATTAGAAAAATTAAGTTTGATTGAGCAAACAACCATAATTCATTTATTGAAGCATCATCATGGCCATTGTAACCATAACAGCGGCAAGAGTCATAATTGTGGGTTGGAATTGATCAGCTCCATTGACAGATTGCTCAGAAACCTTATTATTTTGGCTCAACATTTCGGTAGATGGAGTAGTGGTTGTATCAGCAGCATCAGCGGTGCTAGATGTTGCAGCAGCAGAAGTAGAGGCATTGACAGGTTCATTATTGGCAGCAGCAGCAGTAGTAGTAGTAGTAGTAGCACCTTGAGCATCACCATTTACAGGAACAGCGGCATCACCAGAGTTACCAGAAGAAGCATTAGAGGCATTATCAGTTGCCTTTGCAGCATCAGCAGCAGTGGTTTCAGTGGTTTCAGTGGCAATGGCCTTGGTGGTAGTAGCAGAAACACTCTTCTCGGTAGTAGTGGTTGTTGCTTTCTTGGTAGTAGTAGTCTTGGACTTGGTGGTAGTGGTTTTGGTAGTTTCAGCCTTTGTTGTAGTAGCATCATCACCATCATCATCAGAAGAGGATCCACCATTGGGACCACTGTAATCTCCAGGAATAATATGAGCACAACCCTTCTCGGAAATACCACGATTACAGGTTCTGTCATCATTCTATTAAAATGAAATTGTTAGTAAATGAGATATAAGAATATAATTGCTTCAACATACACAACAACGCATACAATAAGTATTACCGGCAGGTTCAATTAAATTGACATAGTATTTCCAACCTGCACAACTGGATCCCTTGGGAGCTTTGATATCCATTTGACCACCTTCATCAGAAGCAATCAATTTGGCCTTTGCAGGATTGATTTGACCAGTAACTTGAACATATTGATCAGTCTTGAGATAATGAGCTGATTGAATGAAACCGGAATTCAATTTACCGGCGTTTATAGCTTTTGGAGTATTACCGATACAGAAAGCTTGAGCATTCCATTCTGTATCAGAAATAATTCTATCTGTTGAATCATTGGGAGGTAAAAATACACAAAAATTGTTTGCATCAACAACTTGTGCAATTTGACCAAATGCATTAACATAAGATGAAAGAAGAGAAACTGATGCGACGATCAAACTAGTAGTACGAATTGCGACCATTTTTGTTTATATAAGGATTGGATATAGTAATAAAGATTTGTATGTTTTAAAATGAAAGGATTGGGGGTTTTTTTTTATCTATTAAATATTTATAATTGCTTGTATAAATATTTGATATTGATATTATAACAAAATTTAAAAAATGAAAGAAAGATGAAAAAAAGAAGAGAAAAACATACATTAGACATTTGATATAAATAAGGGAACTAAAAGGAGTTAAAATTAAAGGTGTTTGTTCAACTCGACTTGATATCAACAAGGGGAGGACCAAACTAAATCTGAGTGTATTAAATCACTTAAACAATTAACAGTGATACGAAAATTGCTTTTGGTGATACATTTATTAAGGCTATAAAGATAATTATATATTACTTGGAGCACAGACAAATGAATTTGTATACATGAGCTAATGAATATAAGTAATTAATGATTTGATGTAGTTTGTGAATAATATAAATTGAATATTTGAGAGAATGATGATATTAAGAACAAAAAATTAAGGCCATTTTTGCATTACATTTTAGTCTTTATTTTCCAGTTTTACACATTTTATTTTGCCTTCAGAATTCATAGAAAAAGACTATATTTGTAACCAACAAGTTGTTATTAATAGCTGAGAGCGCCTTCTCTTCTACCATAAAAAGACCTAAAACTCCTTTTTTCTTTCCTTTGCTCATATTTTCTAAAATAAAAAATCTTGTCTACACTTAATTTTCTACCTTCTTGCTTTTTTTTTTTTAGTAGCTAGCTATTTTGAATCAAGTTGTTTCTTTAACAACATATATAAAACATGTGTAGATTTAAAAATATATTAAAATCGTTAATGGTACCATTGCAATTCAACTATCACAAAAGTAGTAAGAAGATCATTAGAACTCAGGGATACAAAAAGTATTTAGAAAAATGCCTTGATTTGTGATATTTCCAAGCATTCTACGCTGAATTTATTTTTGCAACACATTTCATTCTTTATTTGGTTGAGCTTGTTTATTGCATAATTCAATATCTGTGATATTGTTTTAGTGTGCGTATATAAGGCACCATAATAAACCAAAAAACAAGTCTAATGATAGATCCTACAACAAGTTCGTCTTGGCATCTACATCACTACTCTTGTTTTCTACACTATTTTAAATTAATTTCAAGATAAATAGGAAAAGTGACGCTGTTGCACTGGGATATTTAGATGGATTGAGAGAGAAATGAAAAATAGTTTAGTAACATTAAAGAACTCTAATGTTACTTATCTACAGCAAGGTTTTACTTTGAAAGAGTACAAGATGTCTATACTTGGATCTGAAAAAAAAAAGAAAGAGGCTAATTAAGTTCCTGAATTTGACATGAAGTGGCGAGATGGCACGCACTGCATATTCAATTTAAGCTAGGTGGCTTTCTAATATATTTGCATTACAATGCAGGAGAATTTACAAGTACAATCGAAATAATTCATATTTTATTTTATAATATACATTTTGAATATCATTCTATATTCAATTAAAATTTTTTCTTTTATTACAAGTTAACTTCTTTACCAGTTAACAAATGGAAAGCCTCCTTATATTTAGAAAGTGTATTATCAATAACTTCCTCAGGAAGCTCAATACTAGTATTCTTATCAAAGTTAATTGACTCGAGGTAATTACGCAAGAATTGCTTGTCAAAACTATCTTGTGTACGGCCAGCTTCATACTTGCTAGCAGGCCAGAAACGAGAAGAATCTATAAATAATCATTTAGAAATTGTATTTTAAATAATGCTTCTATTTTTAATATATACCTGGAGTTAATACTTCATCAACTAAAACCAAATTATTATCTTCATCTAAACCAAATTCAAACTTGGTATCAGCAATAATGATACCTTTGCTAGCAGCGTATTCACTAGCTTTAGTGTAAAGTGCAACTGCAGATTGAGCAATCTGATCAGCTAATTTCTTATCACCCAAAATTTCAACCATTTTTGAGGGATGAATGTTTTCATCTTTTCCAACATGTTAGTATGTATATGTCAAAAAATCAGTACCACCAATCATTTATGCTTACCATGATCACCAATTTCGGCCTTAGTGCTAGGAGTAAAAAGAACTTCAGGGAGCTTCTCACTCTCAACCAAACCTTTTGGAAGTGGAATGTCACAGATTGTACCCTTCTTCTTGTATTCTGACCAACCAGAACCAGTAATATAACCACGAACGATTGCTTCAATGGGAACAACACGCATCTTTTTTACCAAAATAGAGCGGCCATCAAGTTGTTCACGATATTTTTGAACTTTCTCGGGCATTTCATCAAAATTAGCAGTGATCAAATGGTTGGGCAAAACATCCTTTAAAAGATCAAACCAAAACAAAGAAATCTCTGTCAAAATTTTGCCTTTGCCGGGAATTGACTAATTATGTATATATGATTTTAATATTCTGATATAGAATATATGCGAGGAGAAGAGGCATGACAACAATACCAAAAGCGTCCCTCCTTTCTCCTTTCTCTCCCTCTTTATGCAATTTGCTCCAGAATATGAATTAACTTACATTCTTCATAATAACATCAAAAGCACTGATACGGTCAGTAGCAACAAAGAGGAGTGATTTCTCATCAACTTCATACAAATCGCGCACCTTACCACGAGCAACAAGCTTGAGGTCGGGACAATTGCTGCAAACAAGGAATGTCAGTCGAAAGCCTAATTGTATTCACTTTTTGTATATACACACCTATTTAATAAAGCCATTTTTTGATTTATATTTTTTGTATACAAAGAAGAAAGAGATATAATTGGAAAAAAAACCAGATGCTTTAAAAAGTGGAGAAAATCTATATCTATGACTGACAGGAAAAGATGGAGGACGGATCTAAATGAAAAGAATGACTCTTCACAAGGGTCGGGAATTCACTCGGACAATCACCGCACATAATGCAAAAAGAAAAAAAAAATTAAGATCTTGGAATTTACAGAGGCAGCAATCATAAAAAAAAAAAAAATTTATGATACCGAGTGGTATCTAATAATCTAAATTTCACAGTTTTACAACTGTATACCAAGCACATCAACACCTTCTAAAGAAAAAAAAAAAAAAGTAAAATAGTAACCATAAAACTAAATTCTTTATACAAATACATCTTGCATATACGTAAATTTAGGTTGTTTTTATCTTCATCGTATTCATATTCACTACATTAAGACTACTTGGAACAGTTATATACGTTTCGCTTCTGCATTCTCTTTAAAGTAATGCATATATTGATTCTGACACATTGAAAAATATGCTACAACCTTGTAAAACGTGATATTTAAACACAAGTGCTTGTATAAAAACTGCTTTGACATCAAAACTATACTTTCTTTTTGTATTTTGTGCTTAATGTGAATATTACAGTGGCTGATATCAGCTGTTAAAAGTGCATTACCATTGTTTACAGGGCCATAATCTGCTTAAATACGAGATTCGTGGTACTTGAATTTGCTAAATCCAAAATGGTTATTGAGAGATCAGGTCGACAAATTTTACAAAACATTTTGACGTTTAATATTATTTCTCCTGAAAACCCCATGCTACTACCCAACTTTTGTTAATTAAGTAGAGTACTGTTCTATGTGCCCCATATACTGACATTTTCTGTTTTTAGCTTTTTATGCCAAAATAATTATTTATTATTCATAGTAGGAATAGCATATAGCTTTGCATTCATTGTTATAAATCAAAGTAACGAAATTATTTGTTTATTTCGTATAATATACAACACAGTAAGAACACTCATTTTTGTGGTCATAAATGGACATTTATAAAAATTGACATTTTCTATGAGGGATACTTTATGAAAAAAGACAGAAAGTTTAAATTTCAGAAAGAATAGTAAAAGTACAATATTATACATCTAATGAACAAGGGTAATCGCTTGTTGATGTGTTTCCGAGCATTCAAAGCTCCCATAAACCATTAAAATGAGCTCTTTGAAGCCTCAATTTAAGGTTTTTTGGTGAAACCCGAAGGTTTTCGCTGTTCATTTCATCTATATTTAATATTATTTAGTTGAATATGGATCTCGTAGTATCAAGGCTAACACATTTATACTTATAGATAATACTGGCATAAGGTAGCTTATAAAGAGAAGTATATTTAGTTACGTTAATTACGTAAATAGTATATAATCCATATCTATTTCAAAAATTACCTTATAAACATCGATTATTATATGATTCAAAATCATTATATGAGCGTATATGCTGTAAGAATTATTGCCTGTGGTATGACAAAATCAATATATCAGACAATAATTCTGTTTAATATAGAAGAAGAGGAAATTTTAGTATCTTTCCATAATACGCATTGTTATCCGAGCTATTTTCTTGCTTTTACATTAAAAAGATAGAAGCAACCAAATCAGCAATATAAATTGGCAAGTTAAATCGATTAAACTAGGAAAAACTGCTTAATTTGTAACTATCAAATGAGAATACTTTAAGCCAACACTAGATTTTGATTTAGAATAATATTAATGTATATAATTCACTCGATCTTTATATATACATTAAATGAAGGAACATGGATATAAAATACTGAAAACTAAAAACAAGGATGGGTTAGCCATTCATGGTCGAGCAGCAAAATATCTTGACAACTCTGTTATTTAACTGTTAATCTGAACCACCAAAAGCTTATATAGTGGTTATCCAGCTAATATAAATAAGTAGAAGGCCAATTACATAAGTTGGTTCAAAATGTATGATAACTTGTAATAATCACGGCTAATACAAACTGTGAAATGTCAAAAGAATTTGTATAAATAATCTTGCCAAAATGTTACATTTTTATTAACAGTACATCCTTTAGATGTATTTATACACACTCATTATAGCTATTACAGGGGGTTTTACTATCTAAGAATATGATGCAGATCAATATAGATGTATTGATCTACTATAAGACCAATTATAGAAGACTGAGACCTTGGTGTGTATTGACGTAACAAAAGAAACTTGTTTATATTAAATCATACACAAAAACTGAAGATAATCTTTATTTAATATACGTAATTTGTCCTATTTACATACAAATTCTATATTACGTTTATCTTTTAAATCAGTATTCAATTGATTAATATTTTCCTGACATTTCATGTCAGATCCATTTATTCAAATTAGCAACATAACACATTTAAGTTGAGCGTATTTCATATAGATAAACCCAACAAGTGGATATGTCTCAAATATCCCACTTCCTGGATCTTATTATAGAACAATAAGAACAATTAAAAACGTTATCCCAGATCATTAGCTTACTTCTTATCAATAAGGATATACAAATCAAAGGTTCAATATCTTACAATTAATCTTCATAGTATGTGGATACAACAAGAACATGTAGGTTTTATTAATAGAAAATGTCAGTATAGCTTGATTTTTTGGTAGAGATATGAGAGTTCAAAGTTTTTAATTTCTGGTAATGAAATACGTGTGAAAATCTGAAACAATAGCATTGAAAAATTTTATACCAACTGCAAGAAATAGGATATTTTTGGGTAATTGATTTCGGATTCAGTCAAACATTTCAAGTACATTGGCGTGTAATTTATTTGTGGTATTTGTTTATTGGAAAAAAAAAAATTAAGCAGCGATAAAAAGTGGGATCCAGTTTTTTAAAAAAAAGCGACAAATTTTGTATTGAATAAAACATCTAGTAAAACTGATACTTTGTATAAAGCATCTCACACAAGTGGTCATGATGTTCTTTTCAGTAAAGTATGTAAAACGCTGTAGTAGTGAGATATAAACGCATCCAGGAATATAATGTTTATTGTATCTTCCATCTGGAATCAAGATGGTCGTTCTACTGCTTTTAAAAGAACCTAGATCCACGTAATTTATATTTCACAGCACCAAGCTTGACAAATTGTTTTTGAATTGATTCTCGAAGACGATATATGTAACCCCATTTGGTAGTATGATCTTATCTCTAAATGGTCATAGTGAGATAGCAGATGAGGCTGAAGCGGCCATAGCAATAGGAGCACAAAGGGGCAGAAAAAAAGGTTGTAGTTTGATGACACTACTTTTTTGTATTAAATTTTACTCAAATTTAAAGTCAATACCGCGAATTGTATTTCAACATTTCTAAGCTGCAATTGGACTTTAATGAATAAGGCTTATCTAGGTTACACCTAACTTCAACGAGAGTGTCTATTAATTTTTGAGCTATTACAGAAGGTACATTGATCAATTATTAGTTAATAACTCACTTGCCATATGTTTTGATAAGGATGGAAAGCTTTTATATAGACATATTGTTAAAGCCTATAAGTAAACTTTATTTTTTCATATCTATAAAAAAAAGCTTTTTTTTTCATTTGTGTGACAGATTTGAAACAAGGAGAAAGAAATTCAAAAGAACGCTGTATTGCATGTAACAATTAAATGATGTAAAAATGTATTTTGTTATAGCTAATCTCAATATTTGTTATTCACTTTATGTGGTAGTCTTGTAACCGGGATGTTTTTCGTCATGAAAGCTCACGATTGCTCAAAACAGATAAACAAATGAGACTAGTTGTGAAACCTTTCAATCCAATTTAGCAGCTATCGGAATAGAATAGAACTTGAAGTTTAGCACTTCCACAAAATTACTTAAATTAGAAATAGTCGATCATTTTCACCAAAAAATGAAATATAGAAATATGAAAAAAGTAAAATATCTTCAATTGAAAAAAGAAAGAAAGTTACTACTAAAACATGAGTTTCATTAATAGTTATAAACAAATAATGTTCTTGTTGTACATTATTTTTGTGTTTGTTGTGCGGACTTGAATGAGATCGAGTGTATTTATCGATATTTCAAGTTCAAGTTTTGTTTTGTTGCCCTTCTTTCAGTTTTCAAATTATTTCATTGAAATTTACTAGGTTGCTCATAACGAAGGTCTAATGATATATTAATTGATATTTATAGCTTTTATATAAATGACTATGAAACAATGGTGAATTAGTATAGGGCACTTCTTTTTCTTTCAGCTGAAAATATTCCAACAACATGATCTCTTTGGGATTTATCAATATTAAAAAACTTTGATTTTCCAGTTTATTATTATCACTAATACTTATTCTACTATCAGTAGTTTCTTACGGTACTTTTCATATTTTACATTATTAACGACAAAACAAAAATATTGACGATTAAAAAAGGTAGTACATTTGGAATGAAAACATGCTTGAGGGATCCACAACGAAATATCATATTGGTCTGTTTGAATATCTGCAATTACAGCATCTATAGATACATAACAATTAATGAATATTTCTTGATCATTAAAAGCATTGTTAAACCAGTTGTTATTAACTTAAGAGAAAGACTATTTTGTTTCAAAGGACGTTTATTTTTTTTTTTTTTTTTTTTTTTTTTACAATGATAAACAACATCGTTTTAGATAATCTTTTCGACATGAATAATCGGTTGCATGGTCTGATATATTTATAATTCAACCTTTTATTTACGAAAACAACAATATCAGTAAGAAGAAGGAGAGGGGCAATCTGTCAGTAAAATTATACATGTGTGGAGATATATATATAAACACTTAACGATGATATTTAACAGTGTCATACGGATTTATCCTTGGATTGACTATAGCATCTTCCTAGTTAAGATAAAAAATATATCTAGTAAATTTGAAGATCTATTATTTTGATTTTCAAATCACTCAATCGTATTTCTTAAGCTGTAAACTTGCAAATATATCTCTAAATTAATTATTTTTGGAATTAGATTTTAAAACGATTGCATTTGCCTAAACTTTCTTGCAATATCACTCATACAAAATCAATTGAATGAAACAACATGTCTAAGTGTAATAATCAGTGTACTGGATAAGTAAATAAGGTGTATACATACTTCTTTATCATTAGATTAGTTCATTATTATCACTCTATTACACAAAATAAACTACAACTTCTGCCTTTCGAAAGCTAGATGGATACTCCATATAAAAAATGCCTGGGTAATCCAATTTGCTTTGTTTCTACGCATGTTAATCAAAGTTCTAATGTTGGTCAATTATAGCCATATAAAAAATTCTTTTGATCGACATACATATCAAAAGATATTAATTTTGACAAAGTGTTTTAACATGTCGGAATAGTAACCGTTTGTTTGGTTTATAGTACAACATTAGAATCAACTAATTACCAATTATAAATTGAATTTTATATTGGTATTCTTAGATTTAATGGCTGAATATCTGTCCTACTTCATTTTAAGATGAATGATGAGAATACATCTTATAACTAACCAGTGACGCCCTTTTTTAGGTCAGGGTAGTATGTAAAGGAAGATGTAACGACCTTGTAGTAGTTGTTGTTGTTGCTGTTATTGTTAAATGGTCTAATTTTTTCAAGATAATGTACAGCAGCACCATGTGCTGATCTATCATTGACATGCTGTTTTATATTGTTAAGATAATGAACAATGATGCTCTTTTAGATCTGATAGTTTTTTTTCTAACATGAACCTTTATAATTTACTTGATTCCTCAATACCCGGTATACATTATACAAGCTTGGAAGGATGGATAGATACATGCTTAATGTATATATATATATATATATATATATATATGAGTCAGTTTTGGTTGGAATACATGCCAACTTTATGAGAAAGATTATCCCATGGGAATATGGAATTAAAAGCCTTTCGCCTATTTACATTTGCAATAACAAATTCATGTACTGGTAACCCTCAAAGGATTACTTCGTCTACAGTTATGTTTAATTTAAAACTAATAGTAAAATCATTGTAACAAGGAAATGATATATGTATATAATTATATTGTATAAGATTTGCTAGCTTTCTAAACCGATTTTATACATTTCTAATTAACAACTTGGCTTTCTTCTTGATAAAACTAGTATGTATACATTCACAGAGAACACACTGCTTTCAATAGAATTAGTTTTGATATGGTATATTACTTAAAATCAACACTTTATTCATGATTTTAAAACAATAGAAAATAATGGGGTATGACAGACGGTGAAAAGGTTCTGTTGTCTTACTTTGTCGTGCGATAACCCCGAGAGGGATGTTGTGTATATATATTTGGGGTTATTCTTGCTGATGTAAATACATAAACAACGCTTCTATTCAAAAGTTTTAGTTACATTTAATTGATATAATTACAATAGCAGTGCTTTGTGGGATACTTTAGATGCTTTATCATTTTTTTCTAAGCAGTATACGCCAATACACCAATTGAAATGAATCGTAAGTCTTCTTTACTTTTGTCTTAGGGATGATCATTTTTATTTGTCTCATGATGCTCTTTTTATTTATAGATCCTGTACTTTTTGTATTTTCTGACGACTCACACTAACATGTATACAAGAAGAAAAAAACACGATTTTATGCCATTTATGTCCTTTATATTGTTATTTTTTTTATATTACAAACAAATAAAGCATGTATAAATGCTCTAAATCAAAAGAGAAAGCAGTTCATTATATTTATACGGCTCAGTGAATGAATATACTCAATATTCATTAAACTACTATTGGAAATAATTCAATATTACTTAGAAATAAAGGCTTATGGCGTATTTCGCGCGTTTGTTCAACAAAATTTCAAAATGGCATATATCAAATCACTCTTGAGTTTCATGTTATGTTAGTGTGAAAAATGCATGTAAATGAATAACTTTCTTGATCATGTATATAAAAAAGTGATTTTTTACAATAATAAATAAGTGATCACAGATGATATAATAAAAAGCAATATTTATGTACAGATTTAACGGTTAGTTTGTATGTAAGTGTGTATTAATTCAATATTTTTTGACCTCTATATGTAGAATTTACATGTAAATTTATACAGTAACAAAATACATCAGTTATAAAAGTAATACAAAATTGCAAAGATATTTTTTGCTTAAGACGTAAATATATATATATATCAGTAAAATAAGAAAGAGAATTATGACACTTTTTTATTAGAATGTAAAATACAATGTATAATACATTATAGGAACCTTTTCTTTGTGAGATGTTTCGCTCGATTATATTGTGTGCCGTCGGATGAATAAATGAATGATGCAAATTTAATCTATATAATACTATCGTTTTCTTTAATATTTCCTTTTCGAAAATTCTTTGTGTATATAAATAAGTTTATATATCTGTTATACAAATCCTTTTAGAAAAACTTACTGTTTAGAAGGTTAGGAAAAACAACATTAAAATGTGTAATAAATCACCGTTTTACAAAGTGTTCTTGATAGCTTGCTTTATACCTACATGATAAAGAGTAAGCTATAAAATATATACATAAATACGATAACCCACAAAGTAGAGAAGTTCCAACCTTGTTTCTAATTGTGTTATTCGAGAAGAAAACAGAATGTTTGAATAAAAACGAGCTTTTTTTTTTCTTGTTTTACCAAAACTTCTGAAATACACATTACAGTACAAACAAAAATGCATGTGCGCATCAATCTAAACTTGTTCTAAAAAAGTTCATTTATATTAGAAATCAAATAGTATCAAAAAATATAAGACATTTCAACCGGTGCAGACATTACAGAAACGCCAAACATATACCTGAATGAACTAAGGGAAAATATGCCACTGTTAAGGATAAAACTATCTGTGTAAAATGTAATTATAGATGCCTGTAGTCCCCCAAAAGATGATAATAAAAATGTAACACACTAGATCATTATAATCTAACTTTGATAAATTGTTAGTAACATCCCAGATTTGTTGGCATCGTGAACCTCCTCTCTTTTATTTTTAAACTTATCATTTTACAATTTTTACCAATTTAGCATATATTTATTAAATACATATTTTTTAAGCATAATAATAATATAGAAAAAATGTTTATATAGGGTATTTAATAGGGATTATGAGAACGGGTCATATTTATATGAAAGAAAAGTGGTATAAAGTACGAAAAGGTGTACACATAAAATATCATATATATTTGGGAATTTCTTGATGCTTTAAAAGTATCAAATGAGAGTTCATATACTTGTTTTCTAGTGAGTATATTCATCATCATTATTACTTCTTCTTCTTGATCTTCTTTGTTGAGGCATAGTTGAAATAGCACAGCTAATGTCTACAGATTGATGTCTTTTAAACGCATCACTACGAGCAAATCGTTTGCCGCAAACACATTCAAAAGGTTTGACACCTGAATGCAAGAGTTCATGTCTTTTTAAATCATGAGGACGGGCGAACGTCCATCCGCAATCAGGATGGAGGCATAGGAATGGGCGTTCTTTTGTATGCGTTCTTTGATGAGATTTAAGATTGTAAGGACGAGAAAATGTTTTGAGACATGTTGTGCATTGGAGTTGACTACGAGAAGCTCTTCTTCTAGTTGTCTTTTTATGTTGTTTTGGTTGTTGTTTTGGTTGTTGTTGTTGCTGCTGTTGTTGTTGTTGTTGTTGTTGTTGTTGTTGTTGTTGTTGTTGTTGTTGTTGTTGTTGTTGTTGTTGTTGTTGTTGTTGTTGTTGTTGTTGTTGTTGTTGGTATTGGTATTGCTGTTGTTGATGTTGATATTGTGCAATTTCTTGAGATTGATGCTGATGTTGAGTGCATTTATTTGAATCAGAAGCAAACATATCCGCAAAACTATTATTAAATATCAGTCGATGATGATAATATTGTCTGTCTGGTGCGAGGTTATTAGCAGTAGACAGAACTGGTTGGGAGTACATGCAATGAGTAAAAGAAGAGCCACCCATAATGGGGGAAGAATCGAAATTATCAGCTGATTGCATACTCATAGGAGAAGCTGGAAGAACACAATTTGTATCATTGACAAGAACCCATTCATTTAATGATGAAGCCGGCTCATCGTATTGAATTAAGTGGTTGTCGTGGTAACAAATTTGCTGATAATCTTGTTGTTGATTATGCAGTAAATTAAATAATACAAGCTTCTGAGGATTAGGAGTTTGATTGGGACCAAATGTGGAAGAAAAGATATTGAGATCATTGCTGATTTGCTGATGTTGTTGATGGTAGAAAGAATTTTCATGATTGTACCACACAATATCTTCTTGCTGTTCAAGTGGAGGAGATGCCAACTGTTGAGCATGACAATTGGCAACTAACAGCGATAGATTTGTGGTGGCTGTAGAGTCTTCATCTTGTACCTGATTTAAATTTTGAGTGATTAAACCATGATTAGCCTCATAGTAATAGCGACTAGACAATTAAAGTAAAGTAAGTTTAACGCAATTCTTATATGATTTCCTGATCTACTTACTTGACATGATGGTTGTACATTCTTGAATAAATAAAACAATTTAGATATGAATTGAAAAGCTAGCAAAATAAAGTAAAAGGAAAAAGGAAAAAGCTTAAAGGAAAAACTCGATCGAATACCAACATGTTGCTCTTATATAGAGGTTTTCAAAGATTCGTACGACAATTTAAAAGGTGACATTTCTAGTTTGGGCTCGCTTTTCTCGGAGATCGTAAATGTAAATTTGTGCTGCTTGAGAAAAACAAGTGTAACTTGAAGTAGTGTCCAATCAATCAATCAAAAAATGCATTACAAAGGGTGAGTTGATCCAGCAACTAGCATTAGCCACCGCTAAAACTTGGACTGTTTATGACTTATTTCATAAAATTGAAAAAAAAAATGTACAATTAGTTTTATTACATTATTTTCCTTAACTCCATATATTCAATTATGCCAGTACGTTCTCCCAACATGAACTCTACTGTAGTTCAAGATTCTCAAGATTTTCCCAAGAATTCCAATATACCCCCTATTGCCGAGAAGGAAGAAACCAATGAAAATGTCAGTAAAGAAAAGCTTACGAATATGAAGCTTATCATGAAAACATTTATATTGGGTGCTCTCCGAGAAAAAGAACAGGTAAACTATTATATCACTTAATTTCATAATTTTTTTGGGATTTGGTTATATTGTGGTTTTCTCTTTTCTGTTTTATCATATCAACAGGCCTATTCATTTTTATCGATGATGGCTCTTTATGGGGTCAATATTCCGAATTTTTTTTATGGGTTTATATCTTTTTTTTTTTACTGTAAAAAAAAAAAAAAAAAAAAAAAAAACCAACTACTGCGGCATGTCCCCGTTTTCAATCTTTGGGATTGTTTACGTTCGGGTAATTGCTTTTAGCTTTTAAAGGGTCCAGAAAGTATCTATTAATATCATTATTTCCATACTTTTGATTATATAATTTAATTAATTAAAAAAGAAAGAAAGAAATCAAGTAAAAAAAGGGCAAAATAAATTCGTTTCTTTCATATGGGGATAACAAATATTTTCGGTAGTTGGAGATCATTGTGAATTACCTATTAAAAAAAATCTCAAGTTTATATGGCCTCTGACGAAACAGAAAGAAAACAGTTACCCTTATATTAAAGAAAAAAGAAATTTTTTTATTTAAAGAATTTTCCCTCTATTTCTTGATCTTTTTTATACTATTATTTTTGTTCAAAATCATGTAAAATGACACTTATGATTAACTGATTATTATTTTTTCTTTTTTTAGGGAAACACTACTCGCTACAATGAATTGGTTGAAATCCTTGGTAGAGATCCTACAAGCCCTGAAGCACCTTCTACACTCAAATTATACACTTGGATTGTTGTATTATCTCAATCAGTATCTCTTTTAGACAAATCTTGTGCTACATTAGTCGAAGCAGCTTTAATGGTTGATTGGAGTTTCCGCAACAGAGCTTTTGTTAACGCATATATTGATTTCTTGGAGAATCTTGTCTCAGCTCATGCATTTTATGTTGTTCCCATTTTAAATGCTCTTGTTCAAGGATTCAGATATCGTAAGTTTCTAATGAAATTAATTATAGCATTTACTAAACTTTTACATTTCTTAGGTCTTCATGTTCCTGAAGGTTCTACAGTTACTCGTACTACATCATATGATCGTTGTCATGAAGCATTGCAGTGTATCCTTCAACTTATTCCTACAGGTGCCAATTCTTTGTTTGTAAGCTTGGTCCGATTTATGCCTCACAAGCGTTTCAATTCTGCTGAACAAGCTGCATACATCAAAAATATTCTTTTTGTATCTGAATATGTTCCCATGTTGCGTAAACAAATTTTAGGTCTTGTGATTGATCAAATGGTTCAAGTCGATGCTCAAATTCAAATCGAATTAGATGAAATGGATGAGGATATTGAATTCGATGTATATGACATGAACTTCGATGATGACTACAATTCAGAGGAAAGTGATGATGAAGTTGACGATGATTTTGACGATGAAGAAGGTGATATGTCAGATGATGCTAGTATCGATTCTCAAATTTCTCATGACAACACTGACCGCAAAGATTCTATTCAACAAATTAAGTATATGGTGCGTAAACTAGATGCTATGATGAATTTAGCCTTTCAATATTTCTCCAAGTGCGCAAAAACTGCCTCAGTCGATATTCAAAATGAAATTTTCTATGCTTTGGTGGATATTTTTGATCGTGCTGTCCTTAAGACTCTTAAATCAAGATATACTCAATTTTTACTGTTCTATTTCTGTTCCTTGAATGTAAATGTTTACAGCGATCACTTTTTAGAGCATCTAATCAATCACATCACTGATCCTTTAAAGCCTAATGTCACCAGAGTCGCCGCTGCTGCTTATATTCAATCATACGTTGCCCGCGCTAAATTTTTAGACTCTAGTACCATTCAAAAAGTAGTTTTGACATTGTCTATTTGGTGTGATAATTATGTGGACCAGTATGAATCTCAAGTTTTTAGTTTGGATTGCACAAAACATGATGTTTTCTATGCAGTAGTGCAAGCCACCATGTACATTTTCTGTTTCCGTTGGAGAGATCTTGTTATTGATAATGATTTAGAAATTGAAGAAGATATGGAAGAGGATATGTTTGCAGAAGAACATCGTCATTTAACACACCCTGAGTCAGGATTTGGTAATGGTGCATCTCGTACATGGTGTGTTGGTTTGCGTAACTTGCCTCGTTTAGTGATGAGCAAGTTCAATCCTCTCAAGCTGTGTGCGCCCGCTGTCGTTCGACAGTTTGCTAAATTGTCACGCAACACACATTTCATGTACGTATACCCTGTTTTGGAAAAGAACCGAGAGGTGTTTGTTCCTGGATTAGGAAGCGCTAGTTTGCTACAAACTGTTCAAACCTTTTTTCCATTTGATCCTTATAAATTAGACAGTAGTCGTGTTTATGTGGATAATATTTATTTCGAATGGATTGCAGAGGATGATGAAGATGATGAGGATGAGAGTGATGAGGAAGAAGAAGAAACAGAAGACGAGGATGTGACATCTGGAATGATGGCTATGAGTATTAGTCCAAGTCCTACTCATTACTTGCAGTAAAAATTCCTTTTTTTTTCTTTTGCATTGCTTTAAATATTACCACCAACTCATTTTTACATTCTCTTTGACAAAGAACAAACCCCTTCATATATATTATATTTATATCATTGTATAAATTTCTTTACTTTTACTTTTTGTACCCTCTTTGAAAATAAAAAACTATAAAACAATAAACTTTGTTGTATATATTATATGATTGCATGCTAAATAAACTCATGTTTACCTATATCCATAAAACATATATAAATGTAAGCAATTCGCAATCGTAACGCCCAAAAAAAAGGCAGCTTCAAAAAAGATGACTTTTCATGGTTTCCAATCCTCAAAATTGGAGTGTCCTTTCTTTTTTTACAACTAGCCTATGTCAAACATTTTTTAGGATGTACCTTAGACATTGCTAGGCAGATATGAATTGCTTGTACAGTCACGAGAATCCCTATTTCGAGTTTGATCTTTGAAAAAATGAACCCAAATAATAATGTCATTATATAAAGTGGTATTAATCTAGACGTACAAGCCCAAATGTTTTTATATTTTTAGTAAAT
>JAEPRC010000312.1:0-47928 GCA_016758945.1 Mucor plumbeus
AAAAAGGACACCGGTGTAAGGTAAGCTTTAATTGAGTGAGATGTCTGCTACGTGCATAATAGACAATTTATTTTTTGGCTTGGTGATATAAAGTTGTATTTAGATATACAGTCAAACCTCAATATAAAGGAGGTTTTTGTATCATGGATTAAGGGTGTGGTGTGATTATCTAAGATGTCTTTATTTCTTCCTTAAAATTGAAGTTGATCTGTGTTTTAAATTTGATTTAAGGGGGGTCCTCGATATAAAGGACTTTTTAAAAGAAACCACGAATGTCCTTAAATTGAGGTTTGACTGTATTGCCAAAAGCAATATTGAAAAATACATTAGTAACACCAACGTACATCCCAAAGTACTCCTTTATAATAGCCTAAACTATCTCAAGACCATAGTACTTATTACATTTAGCATCAATCCTCACTTATACTAATATAATCAAATTCAGATATACATGACCAGTATAAAGTCTTTATGTAATGAAGTACTATGTTCTTGGAATAGCTTAAGCTATTAAGAAAGAAGTACTTTGGGGTTGGACGTTGGTGTTACTAATGTATTTCCAATATTGCTTTTGGGAATACTTGCTATGTATTAATGGGGGTTAATATTTGACAAGCAGTATTAAGAAATATTGGGGTTGTGTTTTAATATATTTATTTGATTAAATTATTAAAATAGTGTAGAAGAATAAAACAGATATTTTCACTAATGTTTTAATATCTGTTTCTGCTTGAGTATTTATATGGTTAATTACTGAAACAATTCATGCAGTTACTACTGCTATGTAATGTGAATCATTACACTTTAGTTGCTCTTGACAACGCTTAATTATTGATATTCTTTATTTTTTTATCTTTTATCATAAGTCTAGATTATCAGAACTTAGCATATATGGTTATCATGTTAACCATTTATAATGATTATATAATACATATGCTAAATATGTTAAAGCATAGTTAACTGCCATACTCAAACTACGTTTTCAGATACATTTTATATGCAGATATAACAATCCTGTTTTACGCATTTTTAAGAATATCTCTACCAAAAATTATTATTTTGAAAAGAGCTAAATCGAATATGATAGAGCTCAATAAGGTCAGTGAAATAAATAAATAAATAAGTAAATAAAAAACTACTGTTCAATTTAATGAATATCCTGAAATTCACTACAAAAATGTCAAAAAAAAAAAGTTCTCAATTTTTTTCTGTTTAAATATGTTACAAAACACTACAAAACAAGTAAGTTTTATCATTAAAAAGTGTTAGTATAGCTTAATTTTTTGTAGAGATATGAAGACACAAAGTTTTTATTCTGTAGGAGTAAATTAATGGCAAAAATCTGAAACATAAGCACTTGAAAAGTCATACCAGCTGCTAAAGATAGGATATTTCTGGATACTCGTTTTTGGATTAAAATTGATCATCTCAAGTACACTGGAATACAAGTTTTTCTTGGTGTTAGTTAGTAAAAAAAAAAGTAGAGCATGAATGAAAAGCGGGACTCAGTTTTCAAGGAAAAAGCAACAAACTTTACCTGTTTTCCAGACTTCTGTGATATAAAAATTAAATCAAAAAATTGGCAGCATAATGTGGCCAGTTTATATATATGCATATATTTAGTTGTCTAAGGCATGTCCCAAAAATGTTTAGTACGTGGATAGTTATATAAAAAGAATGCATTCTTCAATTTTAAAGACTGAAAGATTTGAAAATTAAATTGCAGAGTTTAAATAATTTCAATGATAGTAACGCTTGGTTTCAGTAATTTATACATTATACCGCCGAAGGGCAATTCAATGCTTAGGATCCCCCGTGCGGTAGAAGTGCATTATATGAGTTTGTTAATAACACAAGTAAGATTTGCAAGCATCACTAATTAGCAGCCGTATTAGTTGTCTAGATGTCTGTATGTAAGTATGCGAGTAATAAAGCTATTTTGTTACAAGGTAAGTGAGCACATTTTGAATGTATTTATAGATTTAATTTTCAAGATCTCGGTTCAAATGACTAACAAAGGTTTTCTTTTATTGTATAGTGCTTGAGCATCAGATTACAATGGAATGTCTTATGATGTGCTTTACTTTTCGTTTATGGTACAATACTTTTTATGTATACAGATATGCATGTAGTCAGATGAGACCAGTATTGCCATACAAACATCTATTAAATTTGATTTCCAGATCAAGCAATAATTTACATTTATGAATATATATACCATATTGTTTTTTGCTCAATATACTACTACATTATCTTTTTGATTTGCTGATAAAACAAAAAATTATCAATGATTATGGGTATTACACAAGATTTTTTCCATCTAAACATACATAAATTAAATATAATACCTTTATAGTAACGAGATCGGGAAAATGTTAGTACCTGGAATTTTAATATATATTTTTGACAATGAACTATACCATATTGGTACATGATGTGTAGAATATCAAAAAACGTTTTTTGTTTCCTATCAAAGTCGTACGCATTTATGTAGGCGGAAAGTTTGGTTTTAATAAATTGACAGCCCATAATCTCTATGGTACATATATATATATATATAAATCAGACAGCGGCGAGCGGGTGAGCGGAGTGAATTAAAGTACATAATAATTGAGGGGTTATTTATAAAATAGTATATTTAATCGCGCAATAGAGCTAATAAGTTAGTCTAAAAGATGCTTAATGTATAGTATAATAGCTTGCTTTGGTGATCTTCTATTTTTACTACACAAATATGCAATGAAACGTGGGCCACGTGCGTTTTGTTTCGTCTTTCTCTCTTTATACCACTATTTAATCAACAACGTCAAATTACAATTAAAAATGAGCAGATCCGCGCAATTATCATTTATTTTTCAATTGTTTCAACTTTAAAAAAAAAAAGTATAGATACTAAACAAACGATAACTGAAGTGATGCAAATTACATAACGACAGTTCCTGGAATTCCCACAACAGGCTTAACATTGTTGTACAGCAAGAATCTTAATTTTAGTTCGCTGGATACACCACTTTTTTCTTGTAAGCGTGAGTGAGTGTGTGCATTTTTTTTTGGTAGTGAGGCTATTTTTCACATGAAAAGAAAACATCATCTAAAAACCAAGTTCCTGATCTATTTTTTTTCCCTTTGACACAATTATAAAGTATAATTTTTGGGTGACAATCTCACAGAAAGAAAATGGCATTCAAACTCCATTTACTGTTCAGATCATACAAGGCTTATTTTAGAAGCATTAGAATTTATAATGAAATGATCTGGGAACTATTTGAATGTTAAAAATGTGTAATTTATTGAATGCTATATTTTTTTGAGAATATAAATCTACATGTGTTTTTTGTTGAATATAATGAGTAAAATGTGTTTGCTTGCGAATTGACATAGTAATAGTAATAGTAATAGTAATGAGACATAAAAAATAAGGCAATATATATATATACATGAGAGAATTATTTGGTTGAAGAAAAGGATAACTCTTGAAGAGTTCTTTTACTCGAAGAAGATTCAGATGAAATGGAACTTGCAGATGAAGAAGAACCTTTAGGACAAGTCATCAAAGGAAGGCGTTTACGGGGTAATTCTACTATAATCTTTTTGCGGCTAGCATTTTCATAACAAGAATTATCGCAGAAATAAGCTTCTTCGGAATCAACAAAAGTATCATCGAGAATAGCATTTACACAGCAATTTTGATGAAATGCTTTAGGACACCCCTCACAACGAACAAGTACATTACCCTTCCAAGAATCTTTACGTTGACATGTAGAACAATAATCTTGAAGAATGGGTCTATCTCTTTCATCAATAGACTCATTTGCGAAAGCTGTCAAGTCAAGACGAGGAAGCTTACAAGCAAATCCATAACCTTTATAATCACATCCATGCTTATTGCAAAGAGTACGCTTACCCCAAGGCCCAGGACGCCAATTTACTCCTTCAGTTGTACCGCAATAACGACACCAATCGACATTTGATTTGGTTAATTTTTGATAAATAGTAGGGTGAGCAGTTGAACGAGGAGGAACTGCGGGCAAAAAACTACCATTGACTGAGAGAATATCTTCAGCTGATGGCTTAGATGTTGATTTAGTTAATTTTTTAGATTTTCTTGTCTTTTTAGTACTAGCAGATTGCTTTGTTACTACAGTTGCTGGCATAATTTCAATTTCTTTTAATAACTCCTGTTCCTCTTCCCAAGAAATAACTGACAAGTCGTCGTCGTCGTCGTCGTTGAAACCAGGAAAATGTTGAAAATCCGTCTCGGCAGTTAAAGTAGAATCAACATTATCAAATCGGTTCAGCTCCATAGGTGAACTAAAAAAAAAAAAAAAAAAAAAAAAAAAAAAATTAAAATTTATGCGTCTAATAAAAAAAAAGATACCATCAAGACTTACTCTTCATCATCATCGCAAGGTGTTTCAAATAAAGTTTCATCAATTTGCATCTTATTGTATGGAGAACTAGGAGGAGTTGATGTAATTTGACCCAATAAATTTTGGCGTTGCTTCTTCTTTTTGCGATCTTGCAATACAGAATCAGAGCAACGACGCTTGTTTTTTTGCTGGAAACTGTATTCAGATTCATTAGAACAAGAAGCAGGAGGAGTTGGTAAATCATGATTAATACTAGAGAAATTATTACTGAAAGTAGATAGAGATAGAGATAAAGATGGTTTTCCCACATTAGCAGCAGCTACAGCAGCTGCCATTTTGATTTCTTTATATGAGCTTGTAGTAGTTTGATTTGATGTAGCACATGTAGTAGCAAGGTCGAGACCGAAATCAAATAAAACATCTTGTTGTTGTTCTTGTAAAAGAAATTCACTGGGAGGTTGCTCGTAAGGGGAAAAAGGTGGAGTAGTAATAGAAGAAATTGAATCATTATCACCAGAGGAAGCAGAAAAAGACGAGGAAAAAGAACCAAATGGAGACATTTCTCTTGTATCTGCATCTGTAATCATGGCAGGAGAAAAAAAGACATCTTTAACCAATTCTTTTTGAAGATCATGCTGAATTGTATCATAGGTGATAGTAGCATTTTCTAAAGTATGATGAATAGGTGGTACCTGGTTCATTTCAATAGGTGCTTGTATTTGTACTTGCAATTGTGGTTGTGGTTGTGGTTGTGGTTGTGGTTGTGGTTGTGGTATATGGTGATACTAGAACAGACAATTTCGGAGTTTAGCTTTAGATTTAAGATAACAAGTATATAATACTAGAAAAAAAAACTTACATTTCTATGTACAATGGGCTGTTGATGATAAACACCAGTATAAAAATTCAAAAATTGAGGTTGAAGAGTAGCTGGTGACATGGAAGGTACAATAATAGGAGATACTTCGGGAGACATAGAAGCCCAGGCATCTTTCTGATGACGAGGAGAAATAGCGGGTGTTGATGGAATTCTATGATATGCTGGACGATATACAGATAAATTTATTAATTTTTGTTGTTGTTGATGAAGTTGTGGATATTGATTGTAATGCATTAATTGTTGTTGTTGTTGTTGTTGTTGTTGTGGATATGGTTTAATATTGGGCATAGCTCGAGAGTAAGAAGAGGTCATTTTTAATCAAAAATAAAAAGGTTGATGCGTAAATGTATGTATATTTAAAGAAAGTTTATCAATAGGAATTTGATCAAAATTTCATCAAATATTTTTAGTTATATATAAAAAGAAAGAAGGATTGATTTAATGTTTGAACAGGAAAAAAAAACTGGGAATTTATATACAAAAATTGAATGAAAGATTTGGGGGAGTACATCCATACATAACACAATGTATTACAATAAAAAGGGAGATCCTTATTTGTGGTGGTGTAATTTCTTGTTCTTTTCACAGCAAAAGAGAAACCTTAAATTCTTGTTATTAGCTAAAAAGCTTAGCTGATTTGCTCCATAGAAAAATATATATAACAAATTTAGAACGTGCCACCTAATCAAAGATTTTTTGTACTACTGTATCCAATTTGTCAGTGCTCATTCTCCGATTTAACCTACTGCTAACAGGTTTAGTTGAATAAAAACGAAGAACAGACCAATTTAAATAGATCCTCCCACTTTTATTTTATTTTTTGGTATAGTAGTACTTAATTTTATGTTTAAAATAATGATTTTATGTATGAACTAATGTAAAAAATAAAATAAAAACAACAATATAGTATGGTGTAAATAGGACTAATTATCTTGAAAACATTTATTGAAAATGCATCTTTCTCTCTCCTAAAGAATTATTTTTGCATTGAAACCTAAGCTTCCGTATAAAAATGAAGCACATGCAGCACTTTGGTTGTACACCTCGTGCTCTGCCATTTTTTTTTTTTTTTTTTTTTTTTTTTGTTCAATTCTTTACTCAATTCCTTCTTTTTTCAGCTTATCACATTACTCAAACAAGGGAAAAATTTTGGACCTGAAATTAAATTTTGATAACAGCAACTGCTCTATTCAATGCATATAGTTACTAAAAAAGACCCTGTATTTTATTTTTGTCCGTCAGAACTAGACTTTTTGTAAACCACGTTGCTTTAATTGACATTATTTTGTGAGAGAAAAACGTGGAATTTCATTTTAAACAAATAATCTCTCATGACCTTTTTTACTATTTTTTTTTTTTACTAGACCAATATAATGGTATTTGTAGTACAAGAAATAGGTAATCCCCTTTTTGATCGTTATTTCCCAATCAAATACAACAGTTTTGCTAGAAAATAATTAGTGAATTTTTACTTTTTATATACTTCAAGTCCGAGATATTTGATTATTGATGCTATAAAAAGATTTCTATCAACATTAGTCTATGAAAATTACAACAGTAATCATAGAATTAAATATATAAAGTAATAATGAGCAGTAAATTATTAATGCACATGGTAGACGCTAGAAATTGATACATTTGTTTCATGTTCAATTATAGCTGCTTTACTATTAATTTCTTTAAGGAATCTTCTAGATATCATGTTACATTTTAAGCTAGGAAATCTGTGTTCATTCATTATTGTTTGGTCAATTTTTTTTGCAAAGGGTTTTGTGTGAAATGTTTTGTAGTGAACATTTAATTGGATGAAACTTTATTCTACTTTGAACAAAAAAAATCTAAAAAAATGAGCTATCAGCTTTTTTAAAGTAACAGTTACTAGATAATGTTTAATTTGAACCAATGAATGGTAGAGGTATTACTTCTTTAGAGATAAAAAAAAAAAACCTTAATCAGGACATTACAAGATCTCATTTGTATAATATTTTATATAAACACAATAAACTTTTTACAACTAAAACAAAAAAAGTAACATTTCATACATAGTCTTGGCAATGAATCAATGAATCTATGCAATTATGTAAGAAAATTATTATTACAACAGGCAGTAACATGCCTTTATTGATAAGATATCACCCTAAAAAAGAGTTGATTGTGAAAAATTTATCCGCTTGTACATTTACCATGTACAAAATTTCTTGTGCTAGGGTTATATTAGAATAACAGAATATTCATTTATCACGCCAAGCTTAAAACAGTAAAACCAATTCGCACCCAGTTTTTGTATGTTGCGCCATAAAGCTTTTGTATTTTGTGCTACAATTATTTTATGGAATTCTCAATATTATTAGATATTTGCGCGGTAAAAAAAAAAAAACTTGTTTGTTAGACCAGAGAAAAAAAAGCTACCTCAAATTCCATTCCTAAAAATAACGCACAAAAGGGTCTAGATACCATATAACCTCAACAAATTAATTTCTTTATTTTTTGTGGTTCTAGTTTGCAGATAGAAGATCGAATAATAATCTGATAATAGCAAATTTATATAAAAAAGAAAACAAAGTGAGGATACAGTATATAGACCTGTTTATTTGATAAGAATATTTCTGCTTCCGCCGTCCAAGTATATAGGGAAAATACGGCATTTCCAATCCTTCAGAGGAAAATCTCCGGCGAAAAATAAGCAAAACAATGATAATATCTCCAAATAAGTACCTGCATAATAAAATCTACAATTTTACTACTCTGTATACTTTATTATAAGACATAAATGACACACAATATACTACAGAATATCACATATAGTATAACTCTGATGTCAAACACATATTCACACACATTAAAACTCTTTTTTTTTTCATATCTCATGGCTTGTTACAAAGTATACAAAGTATACAATAGTAACCTAAGAGAAAAAAATTATCTCTTGACTTTCTCACAATTATGAAAAGAGAGTTTGTACAACATTCACTGTCCAACATTACATTTTGCTTCAAATAGAAATTATCTTGAGATTCCAACATCCCCCTTTCCTTCCAAGTAACTCTTGCATCATGTGGTAAATTCAGTGGTCTTTATTATTACGGAAAGTGTTTCGCGTTACATTATTTCTCTGAAAATGTTTATTCGTGTCCAACCAATTTTGCACACATTAAATTATTAGCGCCAAAAAAATAAATAAACATCTAAACAATCTGTCAGAAATGCCTTTGTGGTTTGGAATAGATTTAATCCAAAAGAACAACAACAAAATGTAGTAGCCGCTTTAAAAATATGTACAAGTTATGTAAGAATTTTTTTTAACCATCAATAAACTCAATATAAATCTAACCAAGTGATCAATTCTGAATTACACACTAAGAATTTCGTGTAATACTCTGTATTATGTACTGGATCACACAGACCTACGATGTTCAAATTTTTTTTTTTTTTTTTTAGATTTTGGGCTCAAAGCATGCAAAGCCATCGATTTAGATGCATATACTAGAACAATATTTATGGTTACCCACAGCAAGGAAATTTGATGTAAAAGCGACCATCTGGACATTCTTGGTCACTCTTTGTATTCATAAGGCCGGATCCTTAAAAAAGCTTTACAGGGTTTTTCAACGCCAAATTCGGCAACTTTTATTATACTACATTATAACTAGAAACATTAATAGCAATTTTTTCTACATTATTGCGTTTTTTTCGTATTACATTAAATATAAAAGATCGACATCTTCTATGAAAACCGTTTTTACGTTATTTGCGTATCAAACCGCGAAAATAGCTTAATCTCTATGCGAGTAAAGCTGTCTGATGGGTAACTAAAAACTGTATTTAGTTTAATTATTAAAGCATGATTAACGACTTCTTAATTTTTGCAAAGTTTCGCAAATTAAGTTTTTCGACATTTTTTGTTATTCTGTTCCATTTTTTTGACAGCCATTTTTAAGCGTCAAAATGACTGGAATATCTGAAATATCAGAGTTTTTTTTATAATAGATCGTCAGGACGTTTGTTCAATTCTTGTTATTTAGCATGAATAAGCTCTATCAAAATAAAAACAACATGAAAAAGTTAATACTTAGGGTTTTAAAGAGAAATGAGCCTTTAAGTATCTGAATAAATGTTAAACTAATAGAGATTACAGATATACAGGAGCGATTGTTATTAGAATATGTATCTCCAAATGGGCAGAAATATTACATCAGAACAAAAAATAAATCATTGTACATGCTATACAGTTTATGTACGGACGAGTAGTAATAGCTGTGTTATTGGAAACATTATGTGCTATCGTAAAAAAATAGTTTTTTTGTTAGTGCCTAAAGTATTAAGTTGCTGCCATCATTGATGCTTTTTTTTGGGATTTAAAGGATTTATTATTGCCTTCATCTCATATCAATTTTAATAAAAGCCTATTTTTATGTTAAAAACAATGTTTTAATTTATTTACTCTTTTTTTATTTATTAACACTTCTAATTTCTTAATATGTGTGAAAAAAAGCCAGAAATTGGTTAAAAAAGAGTTAACAACATATTTTTCTATGAAAAAAAAGTTTTTATTTTTATATTGTAAAAGAAAAATTCATAAGCCGTATTGTACGAGTACAAAAAAAAAATATCTGAAATCATTCTAGAGACCACACACACCAGAGCGACAAGTTTCGAGACAATCATTACTTGATGTACAGCAGTAACCAGTGGCACCGTTACCAAGCTTTTTACCTGAAACACCAGTTTTACATGCTTTTGCAGTAGTAGTAGTAGTCTTAGTAGTGGTAGTTTTTGTAGTAGTTTTCGTGGTGGTGTTTTTGGTGGTAGTCTTTGCGGTAGTAGTATTATTTGTAGTAGTCTTGGTAGTGGTAGTTTTAGCGGTGGTGGGCGTAAGAGCAGGTCCGTTACATTTACCAGATACACAAGTATCCAAGCAATCATCAGAAGAAGTACAACAGAAGCCATTATATCCATCGCCATTCTTTTTTCCGGAAGAGCCTGCAACACAGGTAGCAGTAGCAGTAGTAGTAGCTGTTACAGTAGCAGTTTTAGTTGTAGTAGTTGAAGTCTTTGTGGTAGTAGCAGTAGTAGCGGTGTTATAAGAATTACTAAGAGGATAAACAAATCCAGTTTCCCAATAAGGTTCAGTAACACCGTTACAAGCCATAGCAGGGATAACGTTAAATGTCTTTTGAAGCTTTGGCATCCAGAATTCAGACATATTAACAGTGACACTGTTCAATTCGTGTTCCAAAACAATATGACCTGCAAGATCTTTACCAGAACTATAATTGGTAATCCATTTATTGAAAGCAGCGTCTACTGTTTTTGTTGAGGTTCCTCCTCCACCATTAACAGCAGGCATATCCCAATCATTAGTATCCTCATCCCAAAGAACAGTACGCATACCCATTTGATAAGCAATTGCACGAACACGGTCATCGACATCACCTTGAGGGGGTCTCCAACATTTAGGAGTGACACCAGTAGCTGCTTTAATGGCCTTGAGGCCCCAATACAATTCAGCGACAACTTGGGCATTTGTTAAGGTTGTCATGGGTTGATGAGACCAAGTATGAACACAAAGATAATGACCATCATTTAATGCACGTGCAGCAGCAGCTGGATAACTTTTGACATTGGAACCAATATACTATAATAGATGTTGGTATGCGTCAATGCGTTATATGTTACTTTTACTTACAAATAAGGTAGCCTTTTGATTGGTTTTAGCTAAAAAGTTATAGAGCGCAGGCTCAGCATACTTGTTTTCAGTTGGATATTCGTTACCAGGATAAAGATTGAATGGCCCATCATCATAATTGAGACCCCAGTCTCCTTTAGTGGGGCAAGTGTAAAAATCAGGAGGTAAATAAGTAGCTTTAGGTACAACGCAGTTAGTGTTTGACCACCAACAATAATCATCTGAGCCATCATCCTTAAAATCCCAACTACCATCAGAATTCATCTTTCTAACAGGAGCAGGAGGAACTTTTGACCAAACAATAGAATTGTAAGCAGCTAAAACTTCTGAGGAAGTTGTAGAAGGAATTTCATTTGAGGTAGGAAAACCAGATAATGAATTAGTGGGTAGAGATGCTGCAGTATTAATGGTGCCAGTAGGATATTCGGTAACTACATTTGAAGGTATAGCTAAATTAGGGAAATTGGGTGAGAATTGAGCTACATAAGAAGCAGCATACACCTCTGCAGCTGCTCCAACAGTGGCGATCAACAATAAGGATTTTGTAATAATCATAATTGCAGTTAATTGAAAGGAATGGGAGAGTTAATATGAATTGAAAAAAAAGAGAACATTTCATTCGTTTATATATGATTATCAATTGACGTTACACTTGATTTATTCATTAACAGTGCAGATTTTTTTTTTTTTTTTGTCTTTCCTTCCTGTTTATAAAAATAGACATAATCTTTATTTCAGTTTATTGTTTAAATTAGCATTTTGATATTTAAATGAAAGCATTACATATATAGTATAGCGTCTTTTTTTTTATTCCACCAGATCAGATAATTAATTTGAAAATCAATAAATGAATGGCGATCAATTTTTCATTAAAATACTAGCTTCGAGACAGTTCTTTTTGGTTGTTTTACAACACAAATTATATATACAAAAAAAGAAATTTTTACATTAAAACGCATTTGATTTGATACAATAAATTTTCTTGATAGAAGTAATTTTTCCAATAAAGGAAGAATACGACAATCAATTGGTTTGGTTTGTACAACATCAGTTGCAAATCCACGGTTTTAATTACCATTTTAGAGATGAAATCGAGATCATACATGGGAAATTTATACTGCGTAAGCCCGAATGAAAGAAACTCACAAGAAGAAGAATGTGTCAAAATGTAATTCATCCTTGTAAAGTGTTTATTTTCAGACGTGAAAGATATCTATCAAACCAATCAAAGTTATACAATTTTACTTTAAAAGTTGCGTGTTTTCTTAAATTGAAAAAAATCTATGCAGTTTTGGAAATTGCCTAACAACTCAATCAATTCTATAAACTAAATATCAAAAGCATGGCAGATTTGTGTTTCCACTTTATTTATTGGAAATATGAAGCAACTGAAATATTTATTTGTTGATATAGAATTAGGATTTTCCCCTTTTAAATGACCAGAAAGGATTTATTTTAAGAACAGTAATGAGCGGTTATAAACAGATAAGATCTACATTCAATGCCGTTGTTATTAGATATATAAAAAATACGAAACACATAAGGCCCAAATATTATCTTTTTGCCATATATAACTTTTTATGTTGGTACATTTTTAGAACTAATAGGTGATAAACATTTAAATTAAAAATGATTTAAATGTTCCACTAAATGTTAATTAAAATTCCTGTATAATAATCTATTTAGAGTATTCAAATTCACAAATAAAAAATGCGTACATGATTTATGAATAATTTCTAGCATTTTATAACACAAAAATGTAGTAACTGTTCTCTAAATACTGATTAAATATTATTTGAATTAGCCATGTAAAATATGCCAAGAATATGAAAAACACGAGAAAATCTTCGTAAAGTATATATACATGATTGAATAATAAGCTTTATGCCAAGTATAGATACTAAAACGTACAGCTAAATAAAGTAAAATTATCGGCGATAGGATGCATTTTCCATTCGTTTTTGTCAACAATAATTTAGTAAATTCTACCACAAAAATATTTTTAAAACGTAACAGCAAACTGTATAGATTTCAGTATTTATTAATTAAAATTTTTTTTTTTTATATCCTTTCCAATTCTAAAACGATTTATAATTTCAAACTTTTAAAATGCCTTTAAAAACAGGATTTTTACTACTGATGTTTGTATTCAAGCCAATTAGTAACCTGCTTTAAAATCTTGCTTTGGCAATAAATCCACTAAACGTTTGCGTTTTTTGAAAATCAGAAAACTATTTATTAATTAACAATGTCGGCTGCTTCTTTTATTATTCACTCCCAGTTGTCTATTAATAAAGCAAATCATTCAAAAAACAAAGACTTACAATTCTCTAGTATTTTCTGGTATATATTCGCTTACAGTTATTCATTATTACACTGCCCACCACCAGTATTAAAAATGCAGCGTGGTTTATTCTTACAATTTAATCATCAAAACAATGAACGCTGAGATTTTAATTCTGGATACTGTTACAGCTTTAGTATATATTTTGAAGCTTTCAGCCCATTTGAGTCAATATACATTGTTTTACGAGTAGCTTTTCAGTTACTTTATACTTTTTATTAAGCAGATTGGGATGCTGTAGAACCGAGCTTGTACTAGTGAATTTGGTTGGTAAAATCCGGCTCAACAACAACGCCAAGAGCAGACGTAGAAAGATTTTTCTTTAAAATATGAGCCAAACCCTTTTGAAACAGCTGTAAGCTAGCGAAAAAAAGTTATGCTATCCCTAAATTTGCTGCGTTTTAAAACCAACTTTGAAATTTAATTTTAAGCTACAGTCAAAACTCAATCTAAGAGCACTTGTGGTTTCTTTTAAAAAGTCCCTTATATCGAGGACCTCCCTTAAATCAAATTTAAAACACAGATCAACTTCAATTTTAAGGAAGAAATAAAGACATCTTAGATAATCACACCACATCCTTAATCCATGATACAAAAACCTCCTTTATATTGAGGTTTTGGTTATATTGAGGGACCTTATATTGAGGTTTGACTGTATATCTAAATACAACTTTATATCACCAAGCCAAAAAATAAATTGTCTATTATGCACGTAGCAGACATCTCACTCAATTAAAGCTTACCTTACACCGGTGTCCTTTTTCTTATATTGAGGTTTGACTGTATATCTAAATACAACTTTATATCACCAAGCCAAAAAATAAATTGTCTATTATGCACGTAGCAGACATCTCACTCAATTAAAGCTTACCTTACACCGGTGTCCTTTTTTTTTATCCCTTTTACATAGTGTACTTATAGAAGGTATATAATTTGTTAATTACAATTAATAACATTACTATTATCGTCTTTGTTTTCAATGCAATTTTACCTATTAATATAGTCTAACTATTAAAATTAATTCCCGTAACATATAATTATTGTAAAGTGTTTGCCGCTGTTATACATATGGAAGCAATCCCTTTTATAAAAAGGCGTGGCAAAGTATGTTTCATTATAATACATATACACATTAACAATTTGAGAAAATGTTAATTTTCTTTTGGATTTGTCATATATTTGTATTTAGTCTAATATTTGAGATTTGAGAGAGGTAAAAAATGTTATTGTGTTAATAATTTAATGAAATTCAGCATTGTCATGCAACATATTGCATGATTAAAATGATAGAAACCACAAATAACAAGATGTTCAAAAAATTCGTTCTCTTCGAATTTAATAAATAATGTAATTCCTTATTCCTCATAAATATACAAGAAACTTTTGTAAATCCAATTAAAGTATTTGAATTGAACAAAACTATTTTACTACTCTGCTTCAATTTACAATTAGTTGTTCCATTTGCGACTACAATACTATATTTTCTAATTTAAACATCTCTTACATACCATTGCATTGCAAAAAAAATAATAACTTCGGCGAATTTTCTTTGAACTTTCATACATCTCAGGTGTGGCGGCAGTTTAAATTCAAATTTTTCTGATGATGAAAAAATTGGATAAAAACGATCCTAAATTTTTAAAATGCAAAATTGGCAGCAAACATGTATAGTAACCTGGCTAACTTTATTAAATAACCTCAACATAAAATTTAATTTTGTATCTAATGGTATATTTATTGAAAACGTGTATCACCAAAAATTTTGCAAAAAAAGCAAAACCATAAAAATCAGTTTTTAATGATTTTAAAAATACTTTTATAGTAAAATTTTAAAATTAGTGCTACAGACAAATAAAACAAAAACATACCTAGTATTTGAAATATTATTTGTCACTCCAGCTCTATTTTTGATAGAGTTATTAGCTTTTTTTGAAAAAGTCAAATTTTGGACGAGGGTATACAAGGGGAGAATTCATAATTTTTCAAGATTGTTTTTATGGTAAAATATGATAAAGCCAAATAAAAGAACCATTTTTGGCTAATAAAGTATATGATTAAACGGTTGCTATCTCGAGTTATAGTCCATCGAAGCTGCGTTTTTGTACACTTATAATGGAAATAGCTTTATAAATAATGTATGAGCTAGATTGGGATTTTTGCTAGAATTATTTCTCTCCTTTATATATCTGTTTTAAAATACTGCTCTTTGAGATTACTTCAAAATTGCAAGAGTTATCAACGGAAAAGTGAATTTTGTGGTAATTTTCTTGGTATTTTAAGATATAGTCCGCATAAAACGGAGTTTGATAATTCAGGTCCCGTAATTTGAGCCTGATATGTAGTAAATTTGTTCTTTGAAAGAGGTTTCTGGTGCAATCTTCAGGGCAACGTTGTAGAAAGTATTGTAACATACACACTCTGACCTCCTCCTGTATGCTATCAGAGATCATGGATGTGCTTAAATGGGATGGTCAATAGGCTCATAGGGTCATTGACGAGCTCATATGAGAGGATCTCAGATATTGACCGAAAAGTTAATCTATGTAAACTTAAACCAATCCACTTTTGACATACCATTATTAAATTGTATTTTTGATATAGATTTACGCAACTTAATCGTACTACAGTCGAACCTCAATTGAAGGGCGCCCATGATTTCTTTTTATATCGAGGGCCTCCCTTAAATCAATTTTGAAACACAGATTAACTTCAATTTTAAGAAAGGAATGAAGGCAGTCTTAGGTAATCACACCACATCCTTAATCCATGATGGTAATGATGAAATTGACGATATGGAAGAAACAAACAATGTTATTCCTGTAAATGGAGAAAACCCTTAGCAAGTTTAGGTTATGTTGTTACTTCAAGTTTTGTTGCTACAAATAACGAAGATTTCAAAAAACTTAAAGATATGGTAGATTTCTACTTACAATATAAAAAACCCGTAATATAATGCAGATGCAATCAAATTACATTAAATGAGTTTTTCTCAAAAGATTAGGAAACATTTTCAATGTATTTACATCTAGTAAAAAAATTGTGTACCTAAAACTGTTCTTTTTTAATTTTAGGGCCAATAATATTATAATAAAATAAGGGACATGTGGAAAGAAAAAGCTTCCTTAAATATAAATTCGAAATAAGAGATTTTAAGCTGTAAAATTTGTCCACCAGTCTTCGGTGGATACAAAAACCTCCTTTATATCGAGGTTTCCGTTATATTGAGGGACCCTATATTGAGGTTTGACAGTATTGTTTGATTTTATAATTTTTTTCCAAAATATTTAAAATAAATTATATACAAAACAGAAGAAAATGGGCGCTTTCGTTTTCCTATCTTTATTACAAAAACTGGCGGTTAGGTTGAAGTTTTTTACAATCCTGTAGATAAACCGTAGATGTACCTATCATAACATCGGGAACTTATTTGGATTCATATTCAGCCAGAAGCATTGCATTTCTTAACCACAATAGGTAGTAGTTAATTAAGTATAAATAATAGCAGACAACCAACGTGTTGTTCAAACTTACCAAATGTATAACACTTATAGAAGCTGATATTTTTTAAGGCAAGTGTAGTACCAGTTTATACCAATGTCCATGTAGAGTGTCAACATACTTGGGTTAATACTCATTTATATTGTAATTTTTAATTGTTTTTAATGTATGAGTGGTGCTCAACATGCTAAAAGTGCATTTTGGTTATGGGATTTTCAATGCACTGTAAAACGTTGTGGAATTTGCTCTTTGAGGCCATCGTATACAAGGTTCGTGTTTACTATCATGTGGAGTTGGAAGTCATTCAAATTGAAATTCGGGGAGATAGAGTTTTTTTTGTTTTCAATGTTTTGCGGTTGCAAAATATAATTTTCAGATCGGTTTCAGACAGCTTTCAATTTTTTTCGCCTAATACTGGACCTAATTATGGCAAGTCTTCAACTAAAATTTACCCTCTTCTATGGGATATTAATATCTGTCTAAAAATAAAAGAGTTGCTAATACGAATATCGGTGCACTGGCTCAACATTGACCAAAATTGACCAAAAATCGATTGAGAAAACTAAGCATCTAAATTGAGGTGCTAATTTTTTGTATTAGCAAAATAGATCCCATTGGAAGCTACTTTACATTTTTGGTTCAGTAAAAGTTATTACTTTTTGTCGATACAATCAAAATAATAGTTCACGTTACAGTTTAAGACCTATGCTGACTAAGTCCCAAACCCGATCGGACGAATTGACCAAGAAATGATTCAAAAAGCAAAATTGTCTAGTAGCTCATAAACTATAAAGTAAGTTGAAATAACTTATTCAGTAGTTTCTTGACAGTTTTAAATTTTGCATCCCCTTAAATAGAATTTAAACAAATGCTTTACACTAAATTTTGCGTAAAACGCGATTGAAATTTTAGAAATTTTTTAGATATATACATCACTTTTGTATATAATATAACTCAAACTCAACTAAGTAATATAATGTACAACAAAAATATCTATTGATTTAGCTATTGGTGAGCTTTTTAGTTACATTTTTTGTAGAGAAAATTAGATTTTTTCAATTTTTTTTTCAAATCTAAAATTTGGGTTGAAGGTATACTGGTCTTTTTTCGCAGCAAAACCGAGAATATTCTCTTTTTACATATTTTTGAGGATATCTCTACGAAAAATCAATATTTTTAAAATACCCTAACTGAGCTTGATAGAGCTCACTGAGATCTAGAACAGCAATAAAAAATAATTGTTGCCCAGTTTAACGAATATTTTGGAATATACTACAACAAATGGTAAAAAGAGAAAAAAAAAACAGCCAAATTTTTTTAGATTTAAATATCTATAAAGGGCTTTAAATCAGGTAAATTTTACTATCTAGGAGCGTTGGTATTGCGTAACTTTATGTAGTGATATGAGAGCTCAAAGTTTTTAGTTTTTACTTGTAAATTACTTGAAAAAATGTAAAACATTAGCACTTAAAATGCCACAAAAGCTGCAAAAAATAGAATACTTTTGGATATTTGTTTTTGAATTAAAGTTGGATATCTTAGGTACATAGAAATACAATGTTTTCTTGCTGTGATTTATTGAAAAAGAGAGTTAGGCAGAAACATAATGAGACCTAATTTTTAAGGAAAAAGCAGTGGATTTCGTGTTTTGAGCCTTTTATAATATAAAATATAGTTAATAACAGATAGTATAATTTAATTAATCTATAGCTATTCAACAGTGCCCAAGCTAAATCCTAAAAAGTATTTGGTGCGCGGCTAGTTATAATAGAAAAGAGAGCACTCTTTGATTTCGAAGATTAAAAATTTGAAGGATTCAAACCTTGTTGGAGCAAACACTTACTGATAAAGTTCCAAAAACTTTTTTAACCTAAAAGCGTAGCATCCTACGAGTATAGCAGAGCAAGCTAATAAAGTTTGCCAATTATGGAGTCTGGTAAAACAAAAAAAGAATTAATTTTAAAGGAAAAATATATTTCTATACTGATTAGTTGAAAAGAAAAGCAATTTAACGTTATGAGATGTAGCTATACATCTTTTACATTAAAAAAAAGTACATGACATGTTAAAAGTTATTTTTTGTCATTAGAAAATGTTCCTAGAAATTTTATAATATAAAGAAATTGCAGACATAATAAAAATGGTAGATATTTAGCTTAATATCATCCCACAAACAATAAATCCTTCTTAAAATAATAACAATGGATAACCCGTTATTACTAAAATAGCGCTTGAAAGTCCAAAAAGAAGGTTTTTGGGATTGATAAATTAGAGATTAAGATTAGACGGTTTTCCATATACATAATCCAAAAAATTTCAAGGCAAAAAAGTTTATTCGAATAATAATGATAAATACTTAGCAAGTTTAGCTGCTTAAGATGTGTCTATATTACAGAGTAAGCATTTCAGTGGTTATTATCCTTTAACAACATATTTTGTGAAAAATGAAAATACAGAGTTGATTTTTGGTAGAATCTGTTTTTTCGAAGATGGTCTATTACATGGTTGAGTATCAAAAAAGTGTTAAAAAATTGGTTCATGAGCATTTAGAGGTCCTTTTTTTTATGAATACCAAACACACACACACACACACACATTTGAATTTCTCTACGGAAAATGCAGCTATGGTTACATGTAATATTCCAACATGTAGAAAATTTTGCGAGTTATCATTGAAAAAAATTATACAATAAACACTTGCTCAAAATTTAAGAGAAAAAGCTGAAAACCCTTCAAAATTTGACATTAATTTAACGGAAAATTTTGTGAGAAAGTTCTTTTAAAATTTATATTATTCGATAAAAAACCAAGGGTTTATATAGAGTTATTAACATATTAACCAAACCTACCAGATACTTTGTTGGGTATTTAAAGATTTTAGTTTTTGATCCATTTTTTGTATTCGAACATTTTGTATTTTGAAATTAACATGATAGATTATTTGCGTTAGTTTTGCATAAATGTTTTGTCTTCTCGATATTTCTTGTCAATTTTTTTTTTTTTTTTTGCACGAATAAGCTGGTTTTTTCGATTAGATAAAGATTAAAAAAGAAGATACTTTCTAATTATAGTGACAAAATTTATGCATTTTGAATAGTTTTAAAATTATCGCTATATTGACATATTCTCAATGTGAATAAAAACTATGGCGCCCTAATGAACGTTGCATTAGTGCAAACCTAACCGTAAAATGTACTAGAGTTTGCTGTGTTCAATACAAGAATTTAAAGATACACACAAACTGTAATGATTCACATTACATAAAAGTAAAGTAGCTGCATGAATTGTTTCTGTAATTAATCATATAAACACTCAAGTAGAAACAGATATTAAAACTATAGTGAAAATATCTGTTTTATTCTTTTGTATCATTTTAATAATTTAATCAAATAAATATATTAAAGCACAATCTTCAATATTTCTTAATACTGCTTGTCAAATATTAATCTTCCTTAATACATAGTAAGCATTGCCAAAAGCAACATTGAAAATACATTAGTAACACCAACGTCCACCCCAAAGTACTTCTTTCTAATAACATAAACTATCTCAAGAACATAGCACTCTTTACGCAAACTGTATATACCAGTATAAGCCTCTCCTAGCTATTGACGATGACAATCATATCACAATCTAATTTACAATATGAAGACAGCTCAAAAAACCTCGCAACAGTTTTTAGCTAAATGCAATTTTCTACTAAAGGAAAATTAAGGCAATCATTGATTTGTCCTGTACAACATAAATTCATAAAATCCACGGCTTTAATTACCATCTTAAAAAGTGCAATCGAGATAATGCACAATTATTGTGTAAACTCAATGAGCAGCAAGAAAATAACAGCGGGAAATTCAGACTGAAATGTAAATCAACCATACGCAAAGTAAATTAGATAGTAAACAACATTTACTAAGGATGTTTATTATTCATACATAAAGATTTAAAGGCCACATGTACCAGAGCGACAAGTTTCTAAACAATCATCGCTGGAAGAACAACAGTAACCAGTCTTACCGTTACCTCTCTTCTTTCCTCTGGAACCTGGAGTACAACTGGAAGTAGAAGTGGCCTTCTTGGTAGTAGTCTTGGTAGCAGTCTTCTTGGTAGTAGTCCTGGTAGTAGTCTTGGTGTTGACAGGGCCATTACATTTACCGCTAAGACAATCATCCAAACAGTCAGATTGGTCCTTACAGCAAGCGCCATTGTAACCGTCACCTTGAGATAAACCGTAAGATCCAGAAGTACAAGTGGTAGATGTAGGAGCAGTAGTAGTAGTAGTAGTAGTTTTGGTAGTAGTCTCGGTAGTAGTCTTGGTGTTGACAGGGCCATTACATTTACCGCTAAGACAATCATCCAAACAGTCAGATTGATCCTTACAACAAGCACCGTTGTAACCATCACCTTGAGATAAACCATAAGATCCAGAAGTACAAGTGGTAGATGTAGGAGCAGCAGTAGCGGTAGTCTTGGTAGCAGTAGCAGTAGTGGAGGGGCCAGGGTTGTTACCGAGAGGGTAGACAAAGTCTTCTTCCCAATAAGGTTGAGAGATACCATTACAAGCTAAAGCAGGGATAACGTTAAAAGTTTCTTGAAGCTTGGGCATCCAGAACATGGACATGTTGACAGTGGCACTGTTAAGTTCGTGCTCAAGAACGAGATGGCCCTTCTTGTCTTTTCCAGACTTGTAGTTGTTGATCCAAGTCTTAAAATAGCCATCTACTTTGTGGGGAGAGAGGTTACCTCCTCCGGGAGCGGGCATATCCCAATCATTAGTATCTTCGTCCCAAAGAATGGTTCTTAAACCCATTTGATAAGCAATTGCACGAACGCGATCATCGACATCACCTTGAGGGGGTCTCCAACACTTGGAAGTAACACCAGTGGCTTCTTTAATGGCCTTAATAGACCAGTATAATTCAGCAACAACTTGAGCATTAGTTTGAGTGGTCATAACAGGATGAGACCATGTGTGAACACAGAGATGATGACCATCGTTTAATCCACGCTTTGCAGCAGCAGGGTAGTTTACGACGTTGGAACCAATATACTAAATCAAATAAATAATTAGTCTATGTAGAGAACATTAGTATATTATACAACTTACAAAGAGAGTGGCCTTTTGATTTTTGGTTTTAGCCAAGAAATTATAAAGAGCAGGCTCTGCATACTTGTTTTCAAGCTCGGCTTCATCTTCATCAGCATCGTAACGGTTGAAAGGTCCATCATCATAAGTAAGACCCCAATCTCCATTTGTGGGACATGTGTAGACATCAGCAGGCAAGTATTTAGCCTTGGGCTTAACACAATTGGTACTTGACCACCAGCAATATGGATCAGAATCACCATCAGAATCGCTGACCCAGTTGCCATCGGAGTCTTGCTTTCTAACAGGAGCTAATAATGTAATTTTAGTAAAATATAAAATGTAAAATGCTTGAGAACAAACCTTTAGGAACCTTGGACCAATCAATCATATTGTAAACCTTTTTTACTTCAGCAGAAGAAGTGCTAGGGCTTTCCCAGGTTGCGGGATATCCTTTCAATGTAGCAGTAGACAATTTAGTAGTAAGGTCATAAGGGCCAGCATTGTAAGATGTAACAACACCTGTAGCCTTAGGCATTGATGAAGGAAAGACAGGGGAGAATTGAGCAACAAGACCAGAACTGGTAGTTGTAGCAGCGTAAACCTGAGCTGCACCACCAGCAACTAGTAATAATGCATTAGCAATAAGCATAATGAATGTATATTTTATTTAGGGAAAGTAAAAGGGGGATGAGGTTTGCTTTTTCTCAATGAGTAAGCATTTTATATAGCTTTGATTAACATTGAAGGTTACACTATTTTACTTGAATTCTTGCCACAATTTTTTTTATATATATATTTTTAGGTATTTTTATCCCCTCAAATGGAAGTTTTATATATATAAGTACTACAAAAAGGAGAAATTATTGCTCAATTGTATCATATCATATTAGAAATGGATTACTTTGACATAATATAATCATCATAATGCATTTTTTAAATGCTAATAATTTAGTTGTTTTGCCTCGACTTTTCTAATGTTGGTTTTTCCTACCATCAATTAGTGTAAAATATTATAGAACATGATTAGTATTTTAGGAACGTTACCCAAGCAATTTTCATATTTAGAGTGGAGATGATCTTGACACTTCATTTATTTTAGTAAAATTATCCCAATTCCTTTTAAAATAACTATAATTGTATTTAATACAAAAAAAAAAAAAAAAAAAAAAAAAAAAAAAAAAAAAAAAAAAAAAAAAAAAAAAATAAGACTATGTTCAAATACAGAATCGAAAGGTAAATATTTTTTTTTACCTCATGTAGTGGCAAAATGATACATGATTTTTTTTTTTAAATATATAAATACATTTATTACTTTTGGCTATAAATGCTGTTGTCCTATTACAAAATCCCCATTGCAAATAAACTCAGTGATTTCCAAACCAGTAAATTCATCACGCTAATAATTGCTATTTTCAAAGCACTCTGTCCAACTAGCTAAGATAATAGTTCTTTGCTTGGCTACTTTCAATGAATCCGAGCTTACTTTGTATTATAGATTAATCATTGCCATGGCAATCTACCGTAGACTATATTTGACATATTAATATTAATTGAAAATGAAAGGAATTCCGTAAATTTCAAATGATTCAACGTCAATTAAAGGTATATGGGCAACTACAAATATATATTCTGTACAATTTCACGTTTAACAAGTTCATTGTATGCATACATGTGTAACTTGTGTAGCATCTTTTTTCCTTTTATTTCTCTAAAAAAGTAAAAACACATGATCTTGATTGCAAAACTACTTGTACCGGGTTTTTTCATTGTATGCTAATCAAGGGAAACTTATCGTATACATTTTACTTTAATATGCCTATATATTGGGGAAATTATCTTTTAATATCAAGTATTTAAGATATAATGCATTATATTCAAAGTTTCAAAAAAAAAAAAGAAAAAAAACCCCTCATCAAATCAAAATGTACAAATATCTATATAGTTAATTAATCTATTTTCTAGGTATAATGTCCTGATGCAAGTCGAAAATCAGCAATTTCAAGTTCCTTCGCCGCTATACGATTGAGAACCATAAACAGTTTTATCATCACTCGTGCTTTCATATCAAAATCATAACAATCTCCTTGAAAAATATTTATAGATTATGAAATGCAGAATATGTAAATATTTCATATAGATTTTCACGTTTTCCAAGTCTGTTTACCGGTTATTCTCCTTTACTTGGTATTAAATGAAATATTTTTGGATCATAGTACACATTTAAACTATTTTGCTAAGGTGCGATAATAAATCTCAAGAGCGTTTGAATAGAAATGATACGTTTTTTTTTTTTTTTTTTTTTTTTTGTCTTTTATGCTTTCAAGTATGTTGCAAACTTTAGCCCTGCCCTAAAAAGAAGAAATAGTAGTGTAAGCATTTAATATAATTAGGCCATGTTAGATAACTGTATGAATGACATCGAAATTGAATAATGAGTACCGTCATACTAATTATTTCAGGCCTGATTTATGGCAATATTTTGACTCCTTTGGACGATAGGATATATTTGATGATTGAAATAAATAGTAACAAAATAAAACTAATACTACATACTTCAGTTTTTGGAAAATTCTTTCAGGTTTTTTTATTTTGTCTGTTGTCATGTCCTCAAATAAATTCTTTAAAACCTGTGATTTAAAAATAAGCTGTTAGAGCTTTATATAAATTCCGCTTCTTCAAATTGAGCTTTTTTTTTTATCATTTGCTCCATGTAGCATTAATTTTTATAAATTTGATGTAGTACCATTTGTAAGAATAAAGTCAAAATTACTTTGATATGGCATGTGTATTACTTGAGATTCAAGCATTTCAGGAAAATACTTGGACGATTTTCAAGTTGTATATTGAGACTGAACAAAAATAAAATTCAGGCAAAATGAGAATGCAAATTCGTATAGATCGTGAATTGTTTTTGGACGAATAAAGTTTTGTATCTAGACTCTAGTTTAGTAAATACTTATTTTTATGAATTGTGCCATGTTCAAAACAATCAAACTGAGAAAATATAATGCAACATTACATAAAAAGCGTAATATGTACTGAAAGAGATCTAAAAACCACAGTAGAAAGTAACACCTTGCAATTATTTTCACTACAAACAAAGTCAATAATCATTTCTTCCAACCCCAAACGACTCTTTAAATATTCAACAAGTTTAGTCCTATCTTAATACCCCCCCCTCTCTCTTCTCATCATCTTTATATTTCATTCTCACTTCATCCCAATTTTATCCTCACACTATCTAAAGTACAATTCTCATTACATTCAAATTCTATCCTCACTACATCTAAACTGTATCCTCTCCACACCCCAAGTTTTACTTATTTGTTTGAATTTAAACTAAAAATATTGTATGTACAGTACTATGACTAATGATATTAAAAGTCAAATTTTAGCATCTGTCATTAGCTTTGACAAAACAAAAACTTTAAATCATGATTTTTATCTTCTAGCTAACCATATAAATACCAAAATTTGCCTATTTAAATGTCTTTGTAATGGACCTAATTTTTACTCAATTAAAAAAATTCAACTGCTACATTGTTTCCCCAACAAATTTTTTTTGTGGTATTAAGGGATGGTTGTATGAAAATGATCTAAGAAAAAGCTTGTATTATCAGTTACTTTATAAAATATCTATTTTTCTCTATACTAAAACCAATTAATAGGTGTAATTGTCTGCAATTTTCTTCTTATTCACGATTATTGATTACTTAATAGACAACTCATTTAACAAGGTTTACAAGTTTCTAATATTTTTTCTAATATTTATTTGCTTCTTACAGTTGTTTGATCAGTAATTAATATCTGAGCTTCTATGAAAATAATGCAGATCACATTACATCGCAGCTAGAGTATTCATAAAAAGAACATCATTTTATTTATAGACTTTCATTATAACTATTACCAGGTTCACTATCCTAAGAACATGATGTGGATCAACGTGGAGGACATGATGTAAATTATGTGGGCATACTTTAATTTACTATAACACCAATTAAAGATTGGAACATTGGATGTGCGACCTTGATATAGATATTGATAGAACACGATCTGATAAACCATAAAACACACATACAAAAAAAAAGAGCATTTGATCCCTACGGTTTAACCAGCAAATAATGGGATGTTAAAGGATTAATTCTAGATACTGCTAAAAATGTAATACATAATTCAAAACTTTCAGCTCATTTAAATTAATATCCAATGATTACAAAAAAAAATTTTAATTACTTTATTTTTTTTTAAGCAGAAGGAAATTTTTTTTTTAGAAATTTGTGTATAAGTACTTGAAAAACAGTTATTAGCTGATGAAATCAAGGTATGTTATTTGTAAATTCATTAAGTATTACATATCAAAGCAACAACCTCAAAAAAGCTTGATTTCCAAACACAATTCAATTGTATAATTTTTTCTAAAATATTTGGACAGCTTATACAGAACTTCGTAAAGAAGTGAGCGTTGAAAGTTATTAGCAAATAAATCTTATGTATAGGCAAAATAATAATGAAGTTAGCACCAGCTATTATGTATAATATAAGCTTTACAACTAGAAAAACTGATAGCAGTAAAAGAACTAAGAAATTCTATATTCTATGTCTTGGCTTAGACGACTATTTACAACAATTGCATTTCAATATGAGTTAAAAATGGATTTGGCTTTAAAATGGCTGTTTGACATCCTCAAAACTGTCGTATAGTTAAAAAATGGGAAAAAATACTTCGCTAAATGTTTTGGTTTTATTTCGTAAATTTATAGTAAAAATTATCCTTGTGTAATACAGTATATAATGATAAATTGTCGTATTGTTATAGTAATATTGTATTTGCAAATAAAATGTATCTAAAGTCGTAGTTTAAATATGGTAGTTAACAATACTTTAATAGGTTTAGTATATGTGCTATATTAACATTAAAAATGACTAACGTGATAATCGTGAGAGTTATAAGTAAATAACGATTATTTCCAATACAATAAAATAAAGAAGACTACAAGTGATTATATCACGGAGAACGTAGGGTCTTTATTATTAAGTTAAAAAGGAAGCCCGGGAGCCATCAGGTCCTGGTTTCTAAAAGTATTTATACTATTTCAATTCCATTTGGATGTCAGATTCAATATGGAATTGAGTTGATATTTAACATAAATAAGAGGCAAAAAACCGACAAATCGCATAAGGTGAGTTCTGATAATGTAGACTATAGACTTATGATAAAAGATAGAAAATAAAAAATATTAACAATAATTAAGCGTTGCCAAGAGCAACTAAAGACTCTGGACTGATAATCTACATCTGAATTTAGTTACATTAGCATAAGTGAGTATTAACACTAAGTTTAGAATGAGAATGCCGTTCTAGACAGGTGTATAAGCAATCTTCGAACCAAGTATAAGTAGTAGCATAAATTCACTCCTCATTCACTTCCCCATTTTTTTTTATATACTGTATAATGTATAATAAAGAGTGATAGATTCTCACGTGCTTATTTATCTTTACTATTTGTATTTATAACAAGTGGTACACCTACTTATCAAATAATGTATGAATGATTTTATTGAACTAATATTTTTTTCATAAAATACTAGCAACGTTCAACTGTATGCAAATAATGAAATGCATTAAGGTATAAATCATCTTTTTTTCAAAAAAAAATTGTAGCGCCTCAGACTAAAAATCAATTACAGAAAGTGTTAGTTTTGATGAGATTCATTTACAATATTTTAAGATAAATAAGAAAATAATAACATATAACACTTACAATAATAATTAGTGTTACATCCACAGTTTTGTGTAGTTATCTTGGTTAAGATTATGGCACAGTTTAGTAGGATATGTTCTGTATTGCTGTGTAATATGTTATAAAGCTCAGTTAATATCTTGTAATGTGAAATTATGGTATTACTTAGGTTTGATTGAATATATAAATATATACTTATTTAGATTAGTCTTAATTAAAGAAGTTTGGATATAAAAGGGATGCTTTCCATCTTATAATAAAGTTCTTTAGTTTTTGTGTGTGATTTACTTTCTAAAGTTCACTTTATTTTAAATTATACATTTTTTCTTGCAACAATATTTATCTTAAATTTTATAGCAATTCAATTAGTAATGCACAAGCTTATATAAAGAGCACTAAAAACAAACAAAAAATTTGACCCTCTAAAGATTATAAAACATCTTGCTACAAAAACGTAATTAAAAAAAGCAGAAATGGGAAACACAGTTATAATTCTTCTTCTAAGTTTATTAAAAGTAAAGCAAGGATTTATCAGTTCGATGGATCATTTTAATATTTATATTAAATGTCTAATTCGAACTACTAATGCAGTAATTTTATTTTCTCTATGTTAAAGCTGATGGGAAAAGGGATAAGCAATTATTAATTCAAGTTGTACAATCGTCTATAAATGTATATGGTATTTTAAACTGTAGTTAAGTTTCTACAATTTATGTTCCTGGTTCTCACACCAGATTTATGTTATTAAGTGCTAATTCAATTTGATGTGTGAAAGACTACCAGTAGTTTACATCAGATCTAAATTTCATATCTTTTTATGTAAAATGGTAGGTTATGTAAAGTTTTTATACTACTATGCAACAAAATACATTTACTACATCATGGTATGTAACTGATTAGAATTTCCGTTACTATACGGCTACATACTACATAGATAAATACTGCAGTAAAAAGGGGTTAATTCTATAAAAAAAAGCTTGTTGAAAGAGATACTGTTTAAATCCTTCTTTATTAAATTATAAATAATCTACAATAAAATGCTATTTTTACTGTCTCTATTTATATTATTTAGTTATATATATTATTTGGCAGTTGTTCTATCAACTGTCAGTTATTCTGTAATTTTGAATATTCTGTTGAGTTGTTGGTGGGTTTTTGATTTTACTTAATCCAGAACGGCTTTTTACTTTGATTTTGACAACAGGTTGTCAAACATGCGTTCAGAACAGCCCTTACTTGTTCTATTTGGTTCGCATGCATTTTAGGTTTTTTTTTACTACTTCTGATACAAAACATTATGAATACCTTTGATATTTTTGATATTTTAGAATACCTTTGATATTTTTGATATTTTAGAATACCCTTGATTGTTTATAACTCATAATATATTCACAATCTCTTGCTGTATTTGGATTGCATAGCATGGTCTCAAATGAGATGGCTTTTAATATATTACTATGTGGGGAAGTACTACCTAATTGTAATAAATCTATATAATCAAGGGGTTGTCAATTGGATATATACAGTACCCGCGCTATATAAGGCTACATTTTCTGCGAAATTTTTTCAGCCTTATATAGCGCGTAGCCTTAACTGACGCGGGTAACTGTTTTATAAAGAAAACAGCCACATAGGGCAGATAATATATTATTGTAGTGCCAGCTAATTAATTTGACATTTTTTAAATAAAATTATAAACTTTTTAATCCTATTATTTGATTTAACAATCAATAAAATAAAAAAGTAAAAATGATCAATATCGCCACAAGATAATTAGGTCAAAAAAATTTATTACAGTACATAATTTATATAAGTATTCGCAAAAGCAAAAAAGGAAGCATTCGACAGGAATTGAACGCCGGTGTCAAGAGCGATAACTGAAGGACAGAACCACTGGGTCATTTCATCTTCTAAAAATGGAATTTTTTATAATAAAATATATAGCTACTAAAAAAAGAGATCACGTGACCCAAAATAATTCTTATATTTATATTTTCCACCAATTATATTCGCTATAAGAAGCTCCCCCGCGGTAAATAAGGCTACTCTTAAAAATATTTCAGCCTTATATAGAATTAGGCTATAAGGCTTTTTCCCTGCTTAAAAAAAAGTTTTTGGAAAACTTCAGCCTTATATAACGCGTAGCCTTATATAGCGCGGCTACTGTAATATGTGAATTATAAAATTGACTTTGATTCTATGATTTGGGGAATAGAGGTTGGTGTTACTAATTGTAATTGCTATTACTACTATACGATTAATACCTATGATTGTTGGATTATATAACAATTGGTTATAAGTATCAATGATAATTGAGTAATAAAATATATTTATTTGGAATGGGGTTATAAATATATAAAGGGAAGGAAGAAACAGACAAATTCACTAATGTTCATTTAGTCTACATAGATTATTGGTATTTATATGACTTGGGAGTTGATTATATAATAATTGGGTTTAAGTAAGAATGTAATGGATCAAATCATTACACTAATTGAGCACAAATACGTTTGTAAATTCCAAAAGTAAATGGAACAACAGAGCTATAGTTAAAGTGCTATAAAGTTTCAGTAGAGTAGCATTAGTGATATTTCAAAAACTAAAAATTTATAATATTTTTTTACGTGCAATAAGAATAAAAGTAAAAACTAAAACAATAATTATGATAGATGTAACATATTAAAGAACAATAACTTATGTTAGAACACTTTTTACAACGTTGTCTTAAATACTGTACCAAAAAAAATCCCTCCAAAGAGTAGGCTGACTACATATCGAGCTCAAATTACGGGGATTAAATGATCAAACTCCGTTTTATGCGGATTGTATCTTAAAATACTGAGGAAATCGCCACAAAATTTACTTTTCAGTTGATAACTCTTGCAATTTTAAAGCAATTTCAATGAGCAATATTTTAAAACAGATATATAAAGGAGAAAAATAAATCTAAAAAAATTCCAATTAAGTTCATACATTACTTATAAAGTTATTTCCATTAAAAATATACAAAAACGCAACTTCAATGGACTGTAACTCGAGATAGCAACCGTTTAAGCATATAGTTTATAAGTCAAAAATGATTCTTTCATTTAGTTTTATTATATTTTACCGTAAAATCAATTTCAAAAAATCATAAATTTTCCCTTTGTGTACCCTCGTCCAAAATTTGACTTTTTCGAAGAAAGTTAATAACGTTATGAAAAATAGTGCTAGAGTGACAAATAATGTTTTAAATAATAGATAATTTTTTGTTCTATTTGTTTATAACAATATCTCTAAAATTCTATTAAAAAAGTATTTTTAAAATCATTAAAAACTGATTTTCATGTTTTTGCTTTTTTTGAAAGATTTTTGGTGATAAAAGTTTTTAATAAATATATCATAAGGTATAAAATTAAATTTCATGTTGAGGTTATTTAATAACGCTAGCCAAGTTACTATGCGCTTTCAATGTCAATTTTGAATTTTAAAAACTTAAGATTGTTTTTATCAACTTTTTCATCATCAGAAAGATTTCATTTTAAACTACCGCCACGCCTGAGATGTATGGAAATTAGGAGAAAAATCGTCAAAATTGTTATTTTTTTCCAACACGATGGTATGTAGGCGATGTTTAAATTAGAAAATATAATGATTACGAATGGAATAACTTATTGTAAATTAAAACAAGGTAATAAAGTGATTTTTTTAATTCCAATAATTGAATTAACAAAAGTTTTTTACACATTTACAGTATAAGAAGGAATAAGGAATTACATGCATTGAATCTCGAGAGAAAAATCCTTCAAACATCATCTCTTTATATGTATTCTATATCATTTTAACCATGCAATATATTGCGTGACAGTGGTGAATTTTATTAAATCCACAAAGTAGATTTTTTTTTCTCTTTCAAACATCATTGGATTATAATATAGATACACCACAGCCCAAAAAGAAATTAATATTTTCAGGATATCAATGTGCGTATTGTAGAGTAATAATACAATTTGTCGCCCTTCTTTATATATATGTACATGTCCTCGTATGTATAACGGCAGCAAACACTTTATAGCAATTACTTAAAAAGCATTACGCTGTTGTGTCCACAGGTTATTATAGTTAATTAATTATAAGATAATGAATCTTTCAATTTGTAAATCTTTATTGATAAGAGATTAGCTAATGACTTGGGATAATAACATATAATTGTTCTCATTGTTCTATAATAAACAAGACCCGGAAAGTGGAATATTTAAGACATACTCACTTGTTGGGTTTATCTGTATGAAATAGGCTCAACTTAAATGTTCTGTGAAATGTAAAAAGGGACAATAGAAATAATCTTGCCAAAATATTACATTTTTATGAACAATACATCCAGAGGATGTATTTATACACTTTCATTATAACTATTTTAAGGACATGATATGGATCAACGCGGAGGACATGATATAGATCTTGTGGATACACTTTAATTTACTATAACACCAATTATACAGACATTATGCGAAAAAACACGAAAATAGCGATTTTGAAATTTGCAGTTATTTGTTCCTTTATGTAAGATTGTTATAAAGTTATATCCTTCCAACAGAATTTTTATGTAAAACAGTTTGTGCAGCAAATGTCGTAATGGTTTTTTTCAGAAAAGCTGTAGTTTACACATCATTTTACACCTTTTTTTTTGTAGTGAGATTGGAACATTGGATGTGCGACTTTGTTATAGATATTGACATAACTCATTCGATGAAGCTCGGCATCAATAAGAAAATAAATGTTGCTCAAAATAATGGATATTTCGACATCTACTAACAAAACATCGAAAAAATGAAATAAGAAGTGTGCTAAATTTTTTCATATTCAATGTGTTATAGAGCACTCCAAAAAAAAAAGAGTTCTTATTAGAAAATATTGGTATAGCTCAAGTTTTTGTAGAGGTGCTAAGATTCAAAGTTTGACTTTTATGTAGTAGAAATCCAAGTGAGGTTTTTTAAAGGATTTATTCTAGTTCATGGCAGTTGCAAAGCCAAAATAAAAGAAACGATAAATATTTCCACTATCTCAAGTGTATTTGTATATTTTTTATTGTCTTATATTCACTAAAAACCAAGTTAAGCAACAATTGAAAATGAAGCTAATTTTCAAACCGAAGAAAACTGCAAATTCAAAACCTACTTGCTCTTTAAATAGACAGTTTTCAAATCAAAAATATAACGGGCTTGAATATACACCATTAAAAGCATTTATTCATATTAAATTATACTTCATGTTCATCAATAACCTACTGTTGATCATACAATACAGTATTCACGGTACCTAATATAAAGCTAGCCAAATCTTCATCCTCAAAGCTCCATTTAACACAGACAGTCTGTAAATTCTGTAACCACAATGATACACTTCGGATTATAATGCTTGCTGTTTTACGCTCTATAGAGCAAGTTTGTCCAATAGTTCTCGCTAATGCCACTTGCAATAAATCCAATACTCTTCTCTGTAAATCTTCAGTTATAGATTCTGTGTGAGCCATATCTGATAAGAGATTAGAGATTTGAAACCCTTTCTCTACTTGGAAGTATAGTTCACGTCTTTGCTGTTGCTGTTGTAATTGTTTTTCTGCTGCAGCAAAATCCTCTGATTTTACAATTTCAAGTGAAGGGGCTGTCTGTTGTTGTTGCTTGTTGTTGTTAAAGTGCATCAGTAGTGTAGCATTAATAGGCACTGATGTATTTGGCCTTGATGGCGCTGATGATAATACAGAGGGTATCTTACTGTTGTTGCTGGATAACAGCGACTTTAGTAAATCAGTACTGATTTTAGCTTCTAATGCTCGACTTGTTTCCATTTTGATACTACACCCATTTGCAGGCATATAGCAAGCAATACCAAATTCTTTCATAATATTACTTCTTAAAAAATCCATTTTTCCACGTTCACCATGAACAAGAACAACATTTCTTGGTTCACACATACGAATCAATTGCATAATACCTTTTGCATCTGCGTGAGCACTGAACGACAGATTTCTTACTTGCAAATTAACTTTGATTTGAGTGAATTTATCTACCTCAATTACTTTTTGTCCCAATAAAACCTTGGCACCTACTGTTCCAGCTACACAATAACCAGGCATAATAACCATATTTTTTGGATCCGGCGCCCATTTTGTAAATACTTGTAAAGATGTACCCGCATTCAGCATACCTGGTGTAGCAAATAAAACCATAGGACCCTTATTATCCAAATAATCCTTTTTCCAGGCCTTAATATGTTTAAAATCGAATGCATTTCTTTGAGCAAAAGTTGATTTGATCTTTTGATTAGTCCAATTGATAAAAAGTTTATAAAACTCTGTTGCTCTTTCTGTAAGACCTGTAGAAAAATAGATTGGCACATCCAAACCCATTCGATCCCAGTAAGATTCAATCAAAATACATAATTCTTGAGCACGGCCCAATGCAAATACCGGAATAATAACATTCCCACCATTAGCTACACAATCATGTACTTTTGTAAGAAAATCTCGTTCACGAGATCGTTTTGAATCACGAATAGTTGTAGCGTAAGTACTCTCAGTAATCAGGACATCGGGTCTCACTTTATCGATCCAAGCACTACCTAAATGACGATCAGGGGTCATATTGTAATCGCCAGTATATACAAGTGATTCTTGTCCAACTCGTATATAAATCATAGCAGCACCTAATACATGTCCAGCATAATAAGCTTTGATTTCGATATCATCATCTACTTTGATTGTTTGATGTAAATTGATGGGAATGACTTTTTTCATGCAATTTTTGATCATGGGAGATGTAAAAAAATTAGTTTCTCCTTTGCGTTCAACTGTGATTTTTCTATAATCTTCTAATAAAATTGGACAAATCGCTTTTGTAGGATGTGTCATGTAAATGGGACCATCATAACCACACATTTCGGTGAAGAATGGCAAGGCGCCACAATGATCCAAATGAAAATGAGAGATAATGACAGCATCTAAAATGTCTGTGTAATTGCCAGTTTTTGAGATGTAACTGAAGTCTGGAAATCGTCTTTCATCTTGATATCCCATGTGCATACCTGTAAGATAAAAATAAAAAAATAAATAAATAATCTGTTATCCAGTAACCTAATTGAAGTTTTTTTTCTTTTTTCTTTTACCACAATCAAGCATAATATTTTTACCACCAATTGTCACTAGAATACAACTTCTTCCAACATCTTGTCCTAAAGAAGAACGTTTAATATTACGATTCATAATTTTATATAATCAATGATTCAATGTACCTGCTCCTAATGGTACAACTTCAATAGGCATGCTATTTTAGTGATTTGAAAAAAAGAAAGAACAACCTTGCTTTGATGTCCCGAAATACCAAATATATATAGTATGCAAAGGCGCAGTGCAATGCTTACTTACTAGTCACGATGTTTGCAGATAGTTAAAGTGCTAAAAGGACACATTACATACGCATTACTCTATCAATTCGCTTTTATTTTTCTGTTTCTTGATTAAAACAACTTGGTAAAGCATAAAAAATTGATAATATTCAACTTTTCTATTCTAACACTTGAATATAGGTATCATGTCACAGCAAAGCACAAACGCGTATATGGTTGCTAATCTGTTGGAGAAGGTATAATCATTAAAAAAAAAACCATGATGGACAATGTGTTTAATTTCGAACAATGAAATAGATGAGCAATCAAGACAGAGATTTTCGTTATATGGCCCTTAATGATTTAATGAATGAACTTCAAAAAGAATCATTTCATATGGAATCTATGATCGAAGGAAAGGTTGTCAAAGCAGTTTTATTACTTATGGATGATAAAAACGGTGAAGTACAAAACTTGGCCGTCAAATGGTAAACAGCAACAATAAATATTGATTGACATGCTTATGCTAATGCTTTTTTTTTTTTCTCTATTTCTTCTTCAATAGTCTTGGTCCTTTGGTAAAGCAAATTAAAGAAGAAAATTTACTAAAGATTATCGATTGTTTGAATGAATATGCATCTCAACAAAAGAACGATGAATTGCGTGGTATTTCTAGTGTTGGTAAGTTTTGCATTACATTTAAATTTATAATATAAATCGAATATTAACTTCAATGTAGGTTTAAAAACTGTAGTTAGTGAAGTAGATACCAGTAAAGGAAATCAAGTATGCACTCAAATTATTCCCAAGTTATTAACTACCATTCAAAACGTAACGATTTTGCGATATATTCATCATTACTTTATACTAATTGTAGCTTATTTAGACTAATGCTTCCTATGAAATGCAAATGGATACATTGGATATTTTATCTGAAGTTTTGGCTAGATTTGGAGGTCAGATTTCTTTGGACCAACAAACTCAAATTCAATCAGTACTACTGCCATTACTATCTCATAATCGTGCTGCTATTCGTAAAAGAATTACAATTTCTATTGGATATCTAGTTGTTCATACAAACGATGAGTTATTTAATCAATTATTTACTTTTATCATGGATGGCTTAAAAAATAAAGCTAATTCAAGCGAAAAATTGAGAACATTGGTTCAATGTGCTGGTGTTTTGAGGTACATTTTTATCTTATATCTTTATATAAATATACTAACAAACACCAATACGTAGTCGGTATAATACTGCTCGTTTAGGTAGACATCTTGCTCAAGTCATTCCTATCATTGCAAACTATACGTCTAAAGCGGATGACGACGATGAATTGCGTGAAATTTGTCTTCAAACACTTGAATCATTCGTTCTTAGATGTCCAAATGAAATCTCATCTTTTATTACGGATATTACAAACTTTGCATTAGAATATGTTAGATATGACCCTAATTTTGTTGAAGACAATGACGAAGAAGATGAAGAAATGGAGGAGGAAGAGGAGGAGGAAGAAGATGAGTACGATGATGAAGTTGCGTAAGTAGTATTTTTAACACACAAAAAGAACATGTGGATTAAACACGCTCTTTAGCGACTATTCTGACGATGATGATGATATGTCTTGGAAGGTTCGTCGCTCTGCTTCCAAAGTATTATGCGCAATCGTTGAGACCAGATCAGATCTATTGCAGCAAATCTACGAAGATGTTGCTCCTGTTCTCATTAATCGATTTAAAGAACGTGAGGAATCTGTTCGTGTAGATATTTTACAAACTTTTATTGCGCTTTTGAGACAAACAAATGTTTATGGAGGAACTGCATCTGGTACTGATCGCCCTCGTAGGAACAGTGTTACTAGCTATGGTGATCAAATTGATCTTTTACCTACTAGTCCTGTTAACGGAGCCAACGGTGATTCCGCGATGGAAACTACAGATGGTCCTAAACAGCTTTTAAGATCTCTTGTCCCAAAAATTTGTCGTGCTCTTTCCAAACAGCTCTCTGCTAAATCTACTCAAACTCGTCAAATTGGTTTCCATTTGTTGCGTGAGCTTACTACTGTTCTCCAAGGTGGATTAGATGATCAAATTGAATTGTTTTTTCCTGCTATTGAAACCTCTCTTTCAAACACTGCTGCCGAACAACAGCATGCATCTTCATCCAATCTCAAGATTGAAATCCTTTATTTTTTGAGATTGTTCTTCCATAATCATCATACTGATAACATTCGCATCATGATTGATCGTTTGGCTCCTTCTGTAATCAAATCTATTTCTGATCGCTTTTATAAAATTACTTCTGAAGCTTTCTTGGTTTGTATCGAGTTAATCAAGGTTATTCGCCCTATTTATCTCGAAAAGAATGGTCAATATCAAATTACTGATATTGCCCCTGAAAACGTTCAATACATTAATCAAATTTACGAAGTTACCTTGAATGTTTTGAATACTAGTGATGCTGATCAGGAAGTAAAGGAAAGATCTATAATGTGTCTTGGTACCTTGTTAGCTCAAGTTGGTGATGTTCTTCAGTCTCAACAAAGACAAGCTTGGGATGTTCTTTTGGAAAGATTGAGAAATGAAGTTACTCGTTTGATTAGTGTCAAGACTTTAAATGCTGTTTCTCAAAGCCCAATTGCTGCTGGTGAGGAATTACAACGTTGTGTTCTTGTTGCTGTTGAAGACATTTCATTGTTGCTTAGAAAGAGTAATCGTCCTTTGCGAATTGCTAGTTTAGAGTGTTTAAATGTCTTGGTCAACAGGTAGATGAAAGAGTGAGTAGTACATCTTGCTGAAAGCTAACGTATCCTAAATAGATTTGGACAAAGTATCTCTGCAAAGAGTTATCTTACCTTGTTGCATGAACTGAAACCATTAATTTCTGATAGTGATCTTCACCTTCTTCCTCTTGCTTTAAAGACTGTAGAATCAATTTTGAGCGTCAGTCCTAGCTCTGTCAATGAAGTCAAATCTTTTATTTTACCGTCATTGTTCCAATTAATGGAATCTCCTTTATTGCAAGGTTCTTCATTGGAAAGTTTATTAAACATGTTTGCTGCTTTTGCCAAGGTTAGCCCTGCTGATTACCAAGCTTTGGTACATGGCCTTGTTGATCCTTTGTTATCTGCCAAGACATCTGCTGGCGTTTCTGCTGGTGGTGTCGCTGCTGTTGCCAACAAACAAGCCGCCTCTACTGTTGCACAATGTGTTGCTGTATTAGCTGCTAATGCCAACGATAATAATTGTGATACTACTATTCGTGAATTCCAAAACTACTTGACTACTCCTAATGTTAACGATTCTATTTTATATCTTGCTTTATTAACTATTGGCGAAATTGGCCGTAGAATTGATTTATCTGCTTATGATAATATGGATGAACTCGTAACCAACATGTTTGTTTCTCAATCAGAAGAAGTTAAATTTGCTGCTGCATTTGCTTTGGGTAACATTTGTGTAGGAAATATCCATAAATACTTGCCTTCTATTGTTACACAAATCAAGGAACAACCCAAGAGACGTTATTTATTATTGCATGCTCTTAAAGAGCTAATTACACGTTATGATGGTAATAGCAAAGACAACTCTCTTAGTTCTACCGCCGATGAGATTTGGACTCTTTTATTGGAAAGCAGTGAATCTGATCAAGAGGAAGGTACTCGTACTGTCGTTGCGGAATGTTTAGGTAAATTGGCCTTGACAGATTCTCGCAAATTCTTGCCACAATTGGAAGATCGTTTGACTTCCACGTCTGCTTTTGTCAGAGCTACTGTCGCCACTGCCATCAAATACGCTGTTGTAGATCCTTCACCTGAATACGATGACTTATTGAAACCTATCATGGCTAAATTCTTGTCACTTTTGGAAGATGCCGATTTAAACGTTCGTCGTTTAGCTTTGTTAACAATCAATTCTGCTGCCCATCGCAAACCCTATTTAATCAGAAATGTACTTGACCAACTTATTCCCTTGTTATATGCAGAAACTGTAGTCAAGGAAGAGCTCATTCATACTGTGGAGATGGGTCCTTTCAAGCACAAGGTAGATGATGGTCTTGAAATTAGAAAGGCTGCCTATGAATGTATGTATACATTATTAAGTACATGTTTGGATAAAATTGACGTCTATGGTTTTCTCGATCATATCCGTGTTGGTTTGGATGATCAACATGATATCAAGATGCTTGCTTATTTAATGTTAATTCGTCTCAGTAAAGTAGCACCTACTGCTGTTTCTCAAAGATTGGATGAACTTATTGTACCTTTCAAGACAACTCTTGATTTTAAGATGAGAAGTAATGCTGTTAAACAAGAAGTTGAAAAGAACCAAGAGCTTATTCGTGCAGTAATTCGTTGTATTGTTGCTTTGAATCCCTTGAGTGATCCTATTGTTTCTCCTCGATTTGAACAATTTGTGTCTTCGGTCAAAACTGGACCTTTTTCAGATGATATTAAATCAACCATTCTTGAGACAGAAAGCCGAGAAAATAGATCTGTTGATTATATGGATCTTTCTTCTTAACTATAGTGTATATGTATATTGAAATAAAGTTTCTTTTAAACAACACATTTTGTTTCATTTTGATTGAGGATTTTTTTTTTTTTTTTTTTTTTTTTTTTTTGCATTGAGCGCTTGGTTTATTATATCTGAATTAATTAACTCGAAGCTTTTATGCTGTTTATATATAGTTTAGTTAAAATAAAAATATATATCACATTTGCAGTACCCTGATTTGCTAAACGTTATTTTGGACTTGATGTTTTGTTTATCGATTGCATGAAACAGATGTAAAATCTTATCCAGGGGTAAAACAGGCTATTGAACTGCCAATTATTTCTTTTCTATAATCCGTAACCTACTAGATACTTTCCAGAATTATTTTACATTTTTCAAAATTTATTTATTAAACAAAATTATATCCAATAGTACTATTTGACATATATAGTACTCATAATTATTTTAAGCTTTGTAAATTAGCCAGTAAATTCAGACATAATATGCATTTCGTATGGTCGTATGTGGGGAGGGGAATTCAACATTGTGATATACTTTTTTCAAAAACCTTATTGATGAGGCGTACCATTGAAGTATCATATTATTGTGATAACAAAGGTTGTGGTATCATTACAGCTTCTTTTTTAAATTTCTATCAATATCCGCAGGAGAATAGTAGAAATCGATTGGACTAAACATTGGACTTGGAGGTTTTTCCAATTGTTGTTGATGTGAGTGTGCTCCTTGTGTTGGTAATAGTGGATCTGTTGTTGCATGGCCTAATGAAAGCCTCTTCTTATTTCGAGGATTATCTTGTGTGCTTTTCTTTTTTTTAAAAAAACCAATAGATGACACTAATAATGAAGGCTTTTTTGTCGGTGTATTTGTATTATTGATGTGTTGAATGTATTTTGCTTTTTCATGTGGTGTAATGAGAGTTGATTTATTTTTCGATGTAGGCGAAGTAGGAGAAGTAGCTTGAAAGTTATTATACCAATTGTTTAATACAGGATCGCTTTGAGATGGTGATTTTTTGTTTGATTTATAAACTGGATTTAGAGGATATGGATGTACATTATTACCACTACTATTATCATCATTATTATTATTATGTTCCCATAGATTTGCTGGCATCTTCTTTTTTAATTGATCATTCACTGATCTTAATTGTTCATCGTGTTTGGTTGGTATATTAATTTCTCTGATTGTCCGTTTTTCTGTCAAAACTGGTGGTGGAACTACTTTTTTTCTTTTTGTATCTATTGGTTGAGTAAATTTCATATACTTTGGAATAGCTAAATATGTTTGCTTCTGTTTAATATGCCTTTTAATTGTATTCCCTTATAAGTAACGTACCAGGTATAATAGATCCTGTCCGGTGACCTTTTATAAAATTCATTATCTCATGATTTATATCTAAATCTTCCATTGTTATTAACATTCTCTCACACGTTTGGTCATCAATGCTAAATGTGCATGCAACCATACTCGAAAATCTGTATAAATGACAATGTAAATGAAAAAGTTACCATTTTCCATACTAAAATTATCTTACGTCTTAATCACTGCTCTTAGATAATCCATTCGATTTAATTCTAATGATTGAAATGTTTTACAAGACTCTCGCCATTCATGTATCCAATGGCCAGATTTTGTTTGCATTTCGCTTATCGATTTTTGATATTTACAATCAAATTCATTAATACTTTCAAAAGAAGCATGTGGATTTTGACATTCATCAACATAACATTGCCGTGCCTAACTTATATAAATACGCTTTTAATGTATGTTACATATATATACAATCCATAAACGCACCTTTTCAATTTGTTCAATTTGTGATAATCTTATATTTTGTGCTTCCTTCATTTGGTTTGTCATCTATTAATCGAAGTATACATTTTTTTTTAAGTATGAGCTTGTTGCTTTTTTCTGTACAATTTCCTCATACGTTACAAATATTTTTATACTTTGTTGATCTGTTAAATAACTTTGAAGAGGCAATTCCAGCATGTTTCGTATATTTTGACTCAAATCTATATGCGCTCTAGCACTCATTTCTGATGAGGTTAAAATTGAGCTAAAACACTCTTCTATTTGATGCGATGATTCTGATAATTCAAGTAGTTGATTTCCATATGTCTCTTCTATTTGAGCTCTTTATACGTATTTAATAGCTAAAGTATAACATGAAATATAAATCTGTTTTACCTTTTAGCAAAGTAGTTTTGAATGGCTAAAGTGGACATGTTTGATCCTTCAAGTTTACTCAGTAAAATATTGAGACCAAGTTTATCTGGAGACTATTTGAATATATACATTTTTAGTAATTTGTCTACAATAGTTCAGAAATGATTACAAATTACCCAGAAATTATTTTCAATGTTTACATCAACAGTGTTTTCTAAAAGCATAGTTAATATTAGTAAGGGGAGAAAGAGAGAAAGAGAGAAAGAGAAGGAAAAAAGAACTCGCACCCCCTCACAAGTATATATGAATACCTTGTGTAATGTGCAACCCGTTGATTTTGTGGTATTGCCAAAAATAAACGTCGTGTTGCCAAAAATACAAACAGTGTTGATGCTGATTCATAATAGCATTTGCCTTTACAGTTTGAAAAAAAAAAGTTTTTATTATCGAATAAAACAGCAATTCTATGTTCTTTTGTTAATCAGACGAGTTTATGTAGATTCAATACTATCTTGATTTCTACCATACTAAGATAAACAATATTAAAACAACTTTCTCCAAAGGTCGATTCGACTGAATAATCAAATCAAAGTATCTACGTATTTTATTCTAATAACACGATTACCCAAAGTAATCAACCAAGGCTTTATATTTCGTTTCTAAAAATTTTATTGTTCAAACATCTTTCTTCAAGAATTTTGATAATGTGTAGTAATAAGCTTTTCTCGAGATTCTAGATAAAAGTTTGACTCTTGTAGTATTTCAGCTGTTTTGTTGTGAGCCTATACTATTAACCTCTAAATATAGCCTTTGCACATTTACAGTTTATTCAGACGTAATTGTTGTTTTTTTGAATGAAACAGAGTAAAATTTGCGACGAAATGAGAATGAGATTTGAATCTTAGCAAAAAAAGAGTAGGTAATTTATATGCAACAAAAATAATTGAAATATGCCATTGCATTTCGTGATGCTTTTTATTTCATTGTGTATTTTATAATACCAGAAAGCAACTACAATATACTTTTCAATCTTAATTATTTTAAGTAATACATAATTATAATCACTAAATCGATTAATAAAAGTAAATCGTTGTATTAGACAACTAGTATCATGAAATGGCGCTATATTCGTTTTAAATTTATTGCCAATTTTCATGAATTTACATTATCATTGTGTCTAGATTTCAATTGAGCTTTGTCTCAATATACAAACACAATCGTCTGAAATTTAATAAATTTGAAATTGAAATTGCTTTGGCCATGAATTTCTGATACAAAACATGTTTATTCAAACGCTATAGATCAGCATATATCACCAGTTTTATCTCTAATTCTGTGTATTTAGTGAAACATAAACTAAATATTTCATAACAGTCAAGTAAACATGCCTTTTTTAAAGCTTTAGTACCCTTTATGTAACAAACGGCATGCACAGTTTATTACGAAGCGTTATTTTTGTATTATGAAATATATGAACTGATAAGAGCCAATATCTGGCATATTCAATAGCGAAATACATTCATAAAAATAAATGCATAGAGGATTTGAATGACATTAACTTTTAAAGACTTGCAAAGCTAACACAACAGAATGTTACGACTAGACAAAACTACCAAATAGAGATTGTTGAGTTTAAAACACGAGATTACATCCAATTGATGCATATTAAGCTCGAAAACAATACTTTCAACATAACCTTTTTTTGCATTCTACTAATGCAAAATGTCGAAAAAAAAATTGGGGTCGATTGCTGGATGCAACTAAGCATCTAAAAAGAAATAGAAAACATATGCTTAATGCCAGCGATTAGTAAAAACAAGCCTAAACCAGTACTGTAATTGTTGAATGTTGATAATTTGCAGACATTTCCAGCGACAAAAAGTATATCACAAAAGCTCTCATTCAATAAATATGTTCTGATGTAACTTCGTCTTAATTTGCAGAAACTAATTTCAACACCGTTTTTGTCTTACTATACCCCCATCCAAAATCTTAGTTTTCACAAAACTCAATTTTTCATTCAAAAAATAAAACTTTTACTAATATTAATCAAAATCTATCTTGAATAATGCCAACTTTATGTTGAACGTGTTTATATTTAGTCGGTAACTTTTTTTTTTTAACTTTTCTTGGTAAAACAAAAATATCATACAATGTAAAGCGTTAAAAGTTTTATATTTTATTTGATAAATTTTTAAGTTTTTATCATAATATATCAGATATAAAAATCCTTCAAGTATCGATTTTTTCTGCAAAATGGAAAACATAAATCTGGCCACAGCATTTTTGGTATTCACACCCCGATTTTGCGTTCATATACTGCAATATATTATTTGGATAACTAAAAATCTTGTACCTTTTATAAAAATATTTGACACTATTTCTTAACAAAAATTACACAATACGACCATTTATAATCCATGAATCCTTCTTCTAACATCTCTCAAGGGTTAATAGTCAGATGAACAGCATTTACAATATTTACTCTAAGTCATTCAAAAAATTGGTATTTAAGCTGTTTTGAAAAATATCTATTCAAATATCAAGCGTTAGAGCACCAAAATTACTTAAAAAGGGTGTAATTAAGCTTCAATATGAATGCTCAGCGTTTATGGTCAATTTGAATAATTTAATAAAGATTACGAATTTTTTTTAAAAAAAAACAGTTAGCATTGAAATATTGAATAGCAGTAACTTTGATCAATTATTTACATAAAAAAAGACAGCTATATACCAGACTTTGACATCCTATTAAGTTTGATAAATATGGGTCATTTAGGCTTCAAGAACGTTTTAGTAGAGTAAGGCCTTACATGTTAATTATTATTTTTATGTATAAAAAATCGATTTTGATGAATTAGGTGCAGGTATAATATTTAATACACTTTCAAGGCAAGCTATGACAATATTGTTTATTTGTAACACCAACACCAAAAGATGTTGTGGAACAGTTGTTTATTTCAATTCTTTTTTATTAAAAGGGTTTTCGTTAGGATCCCTTTCAAATGCCTCAACGACTTTTGTGAATTCTTCAGTCGAGTTTGAGCTTGGATAAGGTTCAGTTGGAATTTCCTTTCCCAAAAAATTACACAATCTTGTCCATCCTTCACCAAGTTCCATAATCAAAAGCTGTTCAGCGGGCACATTTTTCTTGACATCTTCAATATGATCCAAGAAAATTTGCTTGACTTTTTCTTCGTCAGAAAATAATTCCTCATCAGCAAGAATACCATCTAAACAGACAGTTGAGGTCATTTTGCTAAGTCTATTCATTGGGTTACCAGCTGGAGCTTTCCTACTGATTGCAGAGACTTTGTGAATTGTATTCTTGACTGATTTGTACCAACTTTCAGCACTACGCACTGTAAGCAATACCTTAGCCCCAGGATATCTAATTAACAATTCCTTGTAGAATGATACAGTAGGCCAATCAACAGCAGCATCATAATCTTCGTAGAGCTTATCCCAATCGGCTTGATCCCTATGTTTGTAGGCCTCATAGAAGTCATCAGGGTTCAATTTAGGGTTCTCAAAAAACGACTTCATATGATGAGTATTATATCTATAAACGTAATATTTTAGTATATTTGAAATAATATTGCGCAATATTGCGAATATTGTAAAATGGTTACCCTAACATATTTAATGCTGCACGAAGACTGTCAGTTCCTGTTCTACCATATCCTGCTCCAATAACTTGCAAAGGTGCCATTTTATTTGTTTAGTTAAGCGAAAGAAGTATTTTTTTTTTGTCAAATTAAAATGCAAACTGAAACTACTTTATAAACAAGTGTATGCTTATTACAATGATGTAAGCAGACAATCGGCAACTGGATAAATTGATGCCCTTGGTTTAAATATATTCTGCGCGATTCTCACGAAAATCATTTATACTATCCTGTGTTCAAATCAAGTTTGATTTAGCTCCATTTATTACAATTTTTCCGCATTTAGTACATCATTATAGTCAAAATAAAGTGTTCCTAGATCTATGTAGGCCATTTTATGTGTATGTGTTACTATAATCCTACATTAGATATTTTATTTATAAAAAGAAATTACAAACTAACGAAATTTGGTCATTGTTGCTATCTTTAAATACGGCATTACTCTGTTACCGGCGCCGATTGTGTAGACTCTTGATCTTGCTGTTTCAAAAAATCCTCCGAAATATACTGCTTCTGAAAATACATTGCATAAATGCGGAAAAAATCTATACAAATAATAAATTTAGTTTGCACAAATGAAATTTTTAGATCGCACACTGACAAAACTCGCTTTAAAAACATAAAAAAAGAAAATATTGTATAACCTCTGCGGTTTTTTTTTTTTTTTTTTTTTTTTTTTTTGCACAACTGTACAAGCTTTTATGAAGGCTCATCATTTAAATAAATATGTAATTTTGAATTTAAATAACGACAGAATCCTTGAAGGACATCGTTGCAAGTTGCAAGCATCAGTTATTCTTGTAATTGGAGTTTCTTCTTTCAACGGTTTTCCTCTTTTGATCTTACTTTTGATTCAAAACCAGTGTTGGCAGCGAGTTGGATTTCTCCGTCTTCTAAAACTTGAAAACTCGAAGAAAACTCCAGAAACGCCCGACTCGACTAGTAAGGCCCCGCCTGAGATGTTTAATTTTATTCCAAAAACGCGTATCCGGGGACATTCTATCTCTAGCTGTTACCATTACTTTTTTAGTACTAATGTTTCAAATTTTTACACGTATTTTACTGCTTAAAATTAAAACTTTCAGCTTTAGTATCTCTACAAAACATTAAGTTGCACCAACGCTTTCTAATAATAAAACTTACTTGACTTTAAGTGCTTTGTAAGACGGATATTCATATTTGGACAATCTACAATTAATTTGTTAATCGAAGCATAAATATAATGTTGCTTATTTATGCATAAACATGTGTTGCTTTCTTAATTATTTTTGATCTATCAGAATTAGGAATTACCGAATTACCAGTTTAGAGCATTTGTCAAACCATGATGTTTGACATGCAAATCATACAATGCTGCATTCCATGCGTTTATCATCATGCTACTATGGAATTGTAGAAGCATGATTCTATTATATTCACACAATATCCACATGTTCATTCTAATTATATTATCATTCACATTTAATTCACTTATCAAATTAGTATATAAACCCTCTCTATAAGCTCATAATAAAACGGTACTTTTTCATTTGAATAATTTTTATACGTTTACCTTTTGATAAATCAATTTTATAAAAATATAAACATTATAATGTTTTTAAAATAAAAATATATAAAAATAAAAGAGGTAAAAATACAATTATGATATTATGATCTGATGAAGTTTTATTACAAAAGCTTTCTGAAGATTAAATATAATTGAAAAAGTATGAGGGTATTTATAGTGATTTAGAGAACTTGTATACCATCAGACTTGGATGGAGTAATCTTCTAACTTTGAGCTATTGTTATTGATATCATATTGAAAGGATAAATCATCCAAAGCGTCGACCATAAAGGGATGTGTGTGAAGTGTGACAATATGGAGTATTTGGGAGCTATTGACTATAACCATATCTACTTAGGTAATCCTGATTTTACGGTGTGAATTCTATGTGTGCTTGAAATTTTATTTATTGGTAGTGCGACTATGACACAAGGGAATAGTTAGCGAAACCTAATATCCTTGATATTATTATTTATTGAATTCGGTAAAATACTTCTTGGTATATACTGTATGTCATTTGTGTAATCGATTGCACGGTGATCAAGAGTGCTATTATCGTTCGCACAACATATATTGGTTCAAAAGTATTTTGTATTTTCGCATGTGTTTGCTATTGTGTTCACTTGTTCACTTTGAATGTTTATTATTGCTGTACTTTAATATTTCAAGTGGCATGAACTCTAAGAGTGATACTTGTAAATTGAGTTATTTTATGATTATTAAACTTTTAGTATGTAGTTCCATTGCATCATGCAGACTACAGTGACTCACAAAACTGTCCCAATGTTTTGCACTTTTGGCTTTTTGGCCGATTATCGAGGTAAAATTGCGTGAAACATGTACTTAAGAATCTTACAATTAGAAAGATAGACATCTTTTATGTCTAAAAAGTGCATACTTCTATAAGAAACCCTATCAATCACAGATGGTGCTGTCGCTTAAAGTCACTTAGTGCATTGGGACAGTTTTGATGCCTGTTTTCAAAAAATATTCTTTTTTATTTAATATTTGGTCCAATAACCCTTTTTCTTAAGACACATTTTAATACGATTTGGCATACTCTC
>JAEPRC010000313.1:0-19098 GCA_016758945.1 Mucor plumbeus
GATCTGAAACGGATGTATCTAAAAATGCTTGGATGCGAGACGGATGTAGCCTAGTTATCGAGATATATTTGTTCAAAAATGGCGTATTTCAAAACTTATTAAAAGTGATGGATACGCGAAAGAGCCTCTAAACTACGATATTGTTTTATATTGTACTACGCTGTACTTTTTCAATTTTGATTATTTTAAGCATGAGCCCAATTCATAAAAATAAATGTTTTTATTTAAACAACTAGCATTTAGAAACAACACTTTATTCGTTTCACAATTTATACGAATTTGCATTCTCACTTTGTCTAGATTTTATTTTTTGCTCTGTCTCAAGATACAGCTGAAATATTTGAATTTCATGTATTATATTTAAAATTTCCAAGATTTTTTTTTTTTTTTTTTTTTTTTTTTTTTGAATATTGAAGAATTCCACAAAATATATCGTAAAATGCGCCTAAAACTTAAAAACTACATAAAACACAGCAAATGCCATCAGTTTTTATAAAGGAGTATTTTTAATGTTACATTTGGCCATATTAGAACATTTTTGCATTTCTGATAAATAACGACGGTCAGCTCAACTTTTATAGCAATTTCTTTTACCAACACAATTGTAATAGTGTTTGAAGTATAGAAAAAAGACGTGTGCTCCAAACAATGTAGTTTTGGCTATTTTTTGATGATTTTGCTAGAATTATACATAAGCGAATATATGACATTTAATGTAGCTGTAATCATGCATTCTGATGTGATAATACTAATATTTTGTTCCATTACTTATCAAAACGTCCATTTCGTTAAAATAGCAGCATATGCACTAGCTCAGAAAGCTATAACGCTCCCAAACAAGTAATCAAGTTAAATAATATTTGATGCAAACTGAGATGGGACTTTATTTGGTGTGGTTACCAGCCATCAAATAGTAGTTGAAAGTAAAATTCATATCAAAAATTTAGTAAAAAGCTTCAAGACTTCCACATATCTTGGAAAAAAGTTGATTTATTCAATTTATTAAAAAAGGAGCATCGAATTTTGATACAACTAGATTGTAATTATTACAAAAATATATGAGGTTTAATAATCTAAACTTCAAAAAAGAGGAATGACAGGAGGGTACTTGCCAAATTTATGGAATTTGATATAAAACAAATAATGGCAAATATGTTCTTAAATATTATATTGAAAGACAAATGATTAGCTTATCAGATTTCAGATGGTGCAGTTATGGTAGCTGTAGTCGTAGTATTGCTAATATCATCTATGGTGATAGGGGCGGTTACAACGCACCTAAATAAAAAAGGGTTAGTTTAATGATAGAGAACCGGCAGATTATACTCACATCCAAATACGGGTTTTGTAAATTTTAAACAATTCACGAACTAGTTCTCTGAAATCAATACGATTTTCAGCTTCAAAATAAAAAGTCAACTTGCGACGATCCCACTGATACTCAGCATCCACAACCTCCATGGGCAATTTTCGTTGTTTTGTCTTTTGTTGGCAAACAACAAGTGCTTTATGTTCGTCTTGACCTTTAACTAACAATAAATTTACTTCATCAGGTGTAGCTAATCTGAATATTCTTTTAATATGAAGTTCTCTTTGAGCTTTAGCAGGAGCGTCTTCTTCTTTTTCCTTTTCCTTGTCATTATTTTCCAATTGCTGTAACTGAGCTTGCTTTTTTTGTTCCAAAACAGTAACTTGATCAATATTCAATGTGTTGCAGGCCACTTTACCAAGATCTTTACCGCGATCAGCTTCAACAATAACAAGATCCCCCAATTGGGGATGGAATTGATTTGAATCAATGACATAGAAGAAATCAGTTCTGCCGCCCTTGAACTCAACCATGTACAATGGAACATTTGGATCTAAACGATGAATAGGAATACCCTTTCCAAGATCTTGAAATCCTCTAGGATCAGTGTCAAAATAATCATCAGCAACTTGTTGTTGTTGATGTTGCTGCTGCTGTTGCTGCTGCTGCTGTTGCTGCTGTTGTTGTTGTCGTTGCTGTTGCTGTTGCTGATAATGGTGCTGTGGTTGATGTTGGGCTTGTTGTTGCTGTGTCTGTTGAACTGGCTGCTGATGATAACTTAGAGGCCCGTTATTGAAAAGTGGCTGTTGTTGTAAATGTTGAGCATAGAGATCAGATCTATATTGAGGCTGCTGGGGTTGAGGAGGTGGTTGAAACGAGGCAAGATTTGGCAGATCTGTTCTCAAATGTGTATTTTCCAGTTGGTCTGCTAATTGTTGAATATTACTAGGCGGGTGAGTACTCAAAGTTAAGGATTGCCTTCTCATAATATTATCAGGAAAAGAGTATTCCTGCTGAGATAGACGACGCTGTAAAATATCCATTCTTTCTTTATCACCCAAGGACATTGGATTGTCGCTTGTGTTAAAAAATCTGGAAGATGAGCGACGGCGTTGATTTATCAACAAATCGTCTTGTTGTTCTGAACCTCGTCTAATGTGGCCATTGTTCATTAGGCGAGAATGTTGATTTTGAGATAGCAAACCAAAGGCAGCACCCGAAGATTTCGATCTAGATCTAATATGTTCAAATTCATCATAATAAGCATCCTCTTCTTCCTCCATAGGGGCTAAACTAGATTTAAAAGTAGATTGGTACTGATTTTGTTGTTGTTGTTGTTGTTGCTGCTGTTGTTGAGGATGCTCATCATAATCATCATAACCGAAAAAAGTGGGGTCTTGTCCCATTGAAAAAGAAAGGCTACGTTGTTGGCGGTATATAGGTTCAAGTGAAACACCAGGTAACATGGGAACCGAGAGAATGTCATAGTTTGTATTAAAAACTGCTTGAGCATCATCGGGAGCAGGCTGAGTAGGTGGAGCAGTGATAGGCTTGCCATCTTCATCGAATATTGAAGGGCCCTCCCATTGAAAACCGCCAAATGAACCCCAATTATTACTATTATTGTTGATATTACTTTCGGATACAATAGAGGATCTTCTAATAATATCAACATGATCATTTATAGGGGAATCATTAGGGCTTGACTTTTTATTGCTATCCAAGAAGGGCATGGTTGTGCTTCCTCTTCTTGAAGGGCTACCAACAGCTTTCCATGCATTATCAGGATTTGGGCTGTTTATGATTGGGACACCCACAAAACTGCTCTCATCCTCATTCTGAAATAAGTGTTAGTGATAAAATGCAAGGTCATTATCTAAATACAACTCACTCTAGATTTATTCTACACATCAAAAAAGATTAATAATATGAAAATGAACGTAATAACCATAAATATACCTTTTGTTGTTGTTGTGCCATTTTTTTTTTTTTTTTTTTTTTTGTATGAGACTTTTAGTGTTATTCTATTAAAACTATATATATTATATATATATATATATATAAAACTGAATTACTATAATTAATAAATTTTACATTTGTATGCATTTACCTTTCGATTTTTTTTTCTCTTTCTAAATATCTAAATAATCTATAAACAAGGAAAGTAAAACTTTCTCAAACTTCATTTGATGTGTAAAAATATGAGCAGTTTGCTTGTTTTGTCAGATACAATTTAAAAGGCTAACTTATATAACAAAATACCTTTTTCTCTTCTATCAAGATGCAATGATAATCAAACGAAAGGAAAGGTCAATTTAAGTAAAAGAAAAATTATAGAGAAGAAGAGGGAGATTTTACTTGAAAAAAATGTCTCGCTGGTCTCCAATAAATTCAATCTTATCAATGACGTGCAAACGTGCACAAAATGATGTCCTTACATCCCAGCAACCTTTCTCAATGGTATAAGATTTATAATTTTAAGAGTTTTTGTTCTTAATTAATTAATATGGTTTATCCAACTTTAGTTACAAGGCACATATCGAACAAAGTGTGGAATGCTACAATAAAAATTCCAGAATTAAAAACGACATTGCCAGCAACTACATCTTCTTTTGATGTTAATCAGGTTGTTTCCATGGTAACAGACATGTTTCAACAACATAAAGGCCGTTTATTAATTATCACGGGTGCAGGTAGATAATGTGGCCAACTATTATTAATTATGCTCCGTAACCAATTTTTTTTTTTTTTTTTTTTTTTTTACAAGGCGTCTCCACAGATTCTGGCATACCCGATTATAGAGGGGATCAGGTATTAAAGAAAAAATGTCCATTTAATGGCCAAAATATTGCTAACATTATAAGCTATGCTATAGGGAACGTAAGATAAATAATTGTTGGGAGAAAATTCTTTAAAAATAATGTTTTTAATTTAGTTATGTTCGTAATCCAAATCATCGACCAATTTTATATCATGAACTTGTTTCCTCTCATAATTATCGTCAAAGATATTGGTCTCGTAGTTATTTAGGTTGGCCAAAAATGTCAGAGTCGCTACCCAATGCTACTCATGATATATTAAAGAAACTTATTGATGATGGCTATATACAAAATATTATTACGCAAAATGTAGATAATTTACATTCAAAAGCAGGTACACCTGAGCAAAGATTACTAGAGTTGCATGGAACACTGTATAAAGTAGAATGCATGGATTGTGGAGACACATCTGCTGATAGAAATAAATATCAGCATAGAATACATGCTAGAAATCCTACATGGAAAGATATGATTGGGAAAGGTAAAATAAATCCAGATGGTGATGTTGAGCTTCCTAAAGGAGCATCTTATGATGAATTTGATATACCACCATGCCAAAGTTGTGGTAGTCAAAAAATGAAGCCCAAAGTTGTATTCTTTGGAGAGAATATTAAACATCAAGTGACAAATCAAGCAGAAAAGTTCATACATGATAGTTCAGGAGTTTTAGTGGTTGGCTCATCATTAGCAACTTACTCATCTTATCGATTATTGCGATTAGCAAGTCAATTAAATAAGCCAATTGGTATTATTACCAAAGGGCCTACTAGAGCTGATAATTTGATGCAATGGAAAGGTGAAGTAGGATGTTCTCCAGTGTTAACCATGTTGTATTCAAATTTGATTGGACTTGACAAGTAAAATTTCTTTCTATATGCACACACCATGACAATGGAAAAATAATTTTTGGTTGCCTCGCAATCATTTTTTTTCGTTCGCCCTCCCTCTCTCTCTTTTTTCTTTATTATCCCAACATCTATAATCAAATTATTCATTTTTCACTTTAAAATACCAATTGAAAAATAAATATACATAAAAATATCATCAGAAATATGCGCAGAACAACTAAAAACGTGGTTAAAACATCTGAAGTAAAGAACACATTACCATTTGACTTGTCAGCAGTAAAAACCAAATCTGAAGAGCCTGTGAGTCGTAAATCTAAAAGATTATTTGGTATCGAAGAAGCTCCAACATTTTACCCTACAAAAGATGAATTCAAAGATCCCTTAAGCTATATTGAAAAGATTAGCCCTGAGGGTGAAAAATATGGCATCATCAAAATTGTTCCTCCTAAAGATTACAATCCTGATTTCAGTTTAAAAACGGAGGTTTGTTACTATAAAATGTGTATCTAATTGATTGAATTAACTCCAAATCTGTGTAGGCCTTTCGCTTCAAAACTCGTATTCAAAAATTAAATAGCATGGAAGGTGAAACTCGTACTAATGTAAATTATTTGGAGCAATTAAACAAATATCACATCTTAACTGGAAGGCCTGTCGGCAAAATTCCACAACTTGATAAAAGACCCATCGATCTTTACAAATTGAAAAATGAGGTTGCTATTCGTGGTGGAGTCCAGGAAGTTACAAGGCTGAAAAAATGGGCAGAGATTGGCAGGGTATTAGGTTATGCTCGCAAACAATGTACTTCAATGTCCAATGCTCTTAAAACTGCGTATCAAAAAGTGATCTTACCATATGAAATTTGGTTTGGTAAGCATAAGGATGATATTGATCAGTTTACAACTAAAGAAGGTACTCGTTTTTTTTTTTTTTTTTTTTTTTTTTTTCTATTCTCTTTGAATATTATACATATACTAATTTTATTTTATTCAACTGTTTATTTAAACTAGAAAATGGCTCTCCTTTGTCTACTGATTCTAATGAAAATGATACTTGTGAAATTTGTCACAAAAGTGAAAACGAAGAGAAGTTACTATTGTGTGATGGTTGTAATCGTGGTTTCCACATGTATTGCTTAAACCCCCCTTTAACTGTTGTTCCTAAAACCGATTGGTTTTGTTTTCAATGCTTAACTGCTGTCGGTAAAGATTATGGATTTGAAGATGGCAATGAATATAGCTTGAGCGACTTTCACACAGTATGCGATAATTTCAAGAAGGATTGGTTTGAAAAGACCCATACTGATAAAACCAGCACTGTCACGGAGGAGGAGTGCGAAAATGAGTTTTGGAGATTAGTTGAGAATCCTCATGAAACATGTCAAGTTGAATATGGTGCCGATTTACATAGTACACATCATGGAAGGTAAACTACTAAATGTCTAGATTTCAATCAAATAATGACACTAATTTTTTTTTTCTACAAAATTTATTTAGCGGTTTTGCTACTACTGATCATATACCAAAAAGTGTGTTTGATCCTTGGAATTTAAATGTTATCCCTGTGGTACCACAATCTTTATTTACATATATCAAATCCGATATTAGTGGTATGATGGTACCTTGGTTATATGTTGGCATGTGCTTCTCTGCTTTCTGCTGGCACAACGAAGATCACTATACCTATTCTATAAATTACATGCATTGGGGTGAAACAAAAACTTGGTATGGTGTTCCAGGATCTGATACTGCAAAATTTGAAGCTGCAATGAAGAAGGCCGTCCCTGAATTATTTGACCAACAGCCAGATTTATTATTCCAGTTGATTACAATGCTTAGCCCTGAACGCTTAGTAAAGGAAAATGTTAAAGTATACGCTGTTGATCAGCGTCCCGGCCAATTTGTAATTACATATCCTAAAGCGTATCATTCTGGATTTAACCACGGCGTAAGTTAGTTTAGTTTTTACATTAATGATCATCAAAATGCTTAATAATTTTATTTATAGTTCAATTTCTGTGAAGCTGTTAATTTTGCTCCTGGTGAATGGATTGACTTTGGTTTGGAATGTGTCAAACGGTATAAAGCTTTTAGACGACAGCCTTGTTTCTCCCATGACAATTTACTAGTAACAGCTGCTAGAAACCTTAATTCAATAGAAAACATTGATTGGTTAAAGCGTGGTCTCATTGAAATGCAAACTAGAGAAAACAAAGAAAGACAAATTGTTAGAGCAAAGAAAGTAGTCGAAAAATTAATTCCTGAAAATGATGTTCGTGAAGAGTTGCAATGTGTATTTTGTAACTGTTATACCTATTTATCATATATCGGCTGTGAATGTACTTCTAAAGTGGGTTGTCTTGAACATGTTACTGAAGTAAGTGTTGTTAATCTTAGAAAAAAGAAAATAAGTTAACATTTATTTCGTAGCTATGCACTTGTGATATAAATAACAAAGTTATGTATTTACAATTTACAGATACTCAAATCGATGAGCTGGTTCAAGGTGTTATTCAAACTGGTCCTACCCCTGATAATTGGATTGAAAAACTCGAAAATGTCATGAATTCTAAATCAGGTCCTACTATAAAAAAACTTAAAGACCTTATAAAAGAGGCACAGAGCAATGATATTCCCCAAGAGCCAATCGACAATTTAAAAAGATTCATCGAAATTTTGGATCAGTGGAATTCTGATGCTGATCGTTTACTTGGCTTAAAGCATGATAACACAAAGCAAACTGAAACTCGATACAAAAGATGCCAAAATTTGATTGAAAGAGCTTTAGAAATTGGTTTTGATCTTGTTCAGTTACCTGATGTCGAAGCTTACGCTATGCAACTTGAAGATCTGGATAACCAAATCACAGCCGATTTATTGTCATCAAATAATTTCGAACTTCAATCAGAATTATTCAACAAAGGGTTGCAGATTCGTTCAGATTCTATCAATTTCCGTAAACTTAGAAAGGTTATTGAATACAACTCTTGGGAGGAATCAGTACAAAAAGCTTTTAGCAATCATTTTGTTGCCAAAACTTATAGAAAATTAATTAAGGAAGGGGAAGACATGGCTATGACTACAGCCGACGATCCTTTATTCAAACGTCTTGTTGATACGGAAGAATTTGGAAAGAGAGTTGTACAACATCTTGAAAATATTATAAAAGGAAGAGAAAAAATTGGAATGGATGAGCAGCAAAGTATTTTTAATATTGGATATAATGTAGAAAACCCCGATTTAAGTATAGAATTGGATCCACAACTTATTTCCCGTCTGAAGAACAGCTTGTCTAGATCCAGAACAACACTTAAAGAATTAGATACCATGCTAAATAGAAAATGCACCAACGCCAACATTGCTGATCGCCCCACAATATCCGAAGCTCAAAAATTAACTACATTTACGAGAGAATTATGCTTCCATTCAGAATTAGCAACAAGGTTAGCATTTGAACTATCTCGCAATAGTTCTTGGAATGAACACCTTCGATCTACTTTGATGAATGGAAGACAAAAAGCATTGGATGTTGTTTTAAAAGAAATCTTAACAAATGTTCAACGCATCACAAATAGTGAAGGCAGGCCAAACCTCTATTGCATTTGTAGAAAGCCAGAATCTGGACTTATGATTGAATGCGATGTATGTCATGAATGGTATCATGGCTCTTGTTTAAAAGTAGCCCGTAATGCAGCTCGCTCTACAAGCTCGTATGTTTGCCCAATCTGCCATTCTACAGAATTGTCAAGAAAGATACCACACCAATCAAGGCAACCAACATTACAAGAAATTACCGAATTAGTAAATTTTGGAGAAACTCTGAATTTCCGTCCAAAAGATTTCGACGCTATTTCCAACGTTCACAAAATCATGCAAAATTACAAAAACCATGTGCAGGCATTCTGCCGTTCAAAAGAGCATTTGGAATTTGAAGATGTAAATCAAATGAAATATTACTTGCGAACATTGATGGGGCTAGAAGTTCTTTTATTAGACGAAACAGATTTCTTGCGTTCTAAAATTGAAACCCTCGCACCTGTAATCGGCCCTGTAGTAAAATCAACTGCTACATCACCTTCTACAGGCCCATTAAGTGCTCCCTTTATAGATCAAATCCAACCTTACTCTAGTCACAAGAAAACTACAAATCATAAGAAATTTACAGAGCCCAAAAAAGCTGTAGATTATGAAACGTTTACAAATGATACAAATTTTGCTGGAAAGCCTACAGATATCGCAAAATCAGTCGATACAACAAAGCCAGTAGATACAAATAATTTAGCAGATATCGTAAAACCAACAGATATTACCTTAAAAAGAAAATTGGTTACTACAGTAGGCCCATCACCCACTAATCGACCTCATAAAATTATCAAATTGACTGTTAAACCACCCAAACCAACCAGTATTAATTCCACATCACCATCACCATCATCATCCACATCATCATCATCAACATCTACATCATCATCAACATTATTAACATCAACATCATTGTCTCCAAACAAAAAGCGAAAGCACAAACAGGATGATAACAAGCAATCCAGTAAAAAATTAAAGTAAAATGCTGAGAAACTCAATTAAATATGATGATAACAAGCAACCCAGTAAAAGATTGAAGTAAATTACTGAGAAATTCAATTAAATATATAGTTTCCAATAAATATTTTTGTCATTTTATTTTGAGTACTTGTACCTAAAAAAAAAAAAAGCAATTTTAAGCATGAATTTCAGATAACAAATCTGGACGTTCCAGAAAGGTTTGATTACTATGAAATTATATGGGCTGCATAATCTGTTATACGTTTGACAATTTTATTCAATCCTTTTTTGCTTTTTGATAGAGAAGCATTACATTATTTGAAAGTTTACATGGCGGCCAATGTCATTTATAAAGCCAAACTTCGATTTAAGATTCCCTAATACAAGATAAATTGGGATGTAAGGGAGGTTTTTGTGTCCACCGAGGGCTGATGGACAGACTTCACTACTTAAAAAGCTCCTTATTTACTGTATTGCTTTGTCTTGATTTGTTCGTTATTAATTACATTTAAACAAACAAAAATACGTCATTTAAAAAACTAAGAATCGCCAGATCAATCTAAAGACATGACAGACATGTAGATTTGAGCAATACTTGAAGACAATTTTCCTATTTAACTGTGAAAAATTCCCTCCTTTTTTTTTCTTTATATCTTATATTCATCCCTTTAAATTTAATTCAATTCATCATTCTGCATACATTATGTATGATACTGAAAATAAAAAAACTTCTCATTTGACATTCATACGATAATTTATGTATATATAATAGAGTAAGTTAAGAACGTTTTTTTTTTTTTTATTTTTTTTTCTTTATTTTCACCAGGAAAGAAAAAAGATCTGGAATTAGAGATCATTAATGTCGCTGTCTTTGTGTTTTAATGATATAAGCCTTAATGACTCTGTTGAATTTTCAGGCACTTTTATAAAACATTTTGTTGTTGTGTTTGGCTGTAATTATTATTATATTTTGTTAGAAATACTGCACGATGAAAATTTAAGGGGTAAAAAAAAAAAAAAAAAAAAAGAGTACCTTTTTCTTCTTTGTTGTTATTGTAGTATTGTTTTTCACTTGATACACCTCAATATCTGTATCATAAGGCGCATTTACTACCACGAGGGCCTCCTGCTGAGCTGCCATCATCACCTCAAACCTATCTATATCATCCAATGTCAAATAACAATATGACGAATTATTTTTTATAACTCGTTCAATTTCTTGGTCTATTTGGTTTTTGAATATATTTAAATGATTTTTTTCATTTTCTAATGTTTGATTATGGCTTTTTAAGTATGCAAGTCTTTTCTCAAGTTCATTTGTTGACGTTGGTGTTGTTGTTGTCATGATATTATCATTCGTCGTTATATTAGTTGAATTCACTGCAGCATTCCCGCTTTTTTTTTTTTTTTTTTTTTTTTTTTTTTTTTTTTTGGGTTGTTAATTAGCTGATTTTATATAAAACTTTTGAAATTCATACTTACATCCATCGGACATGATTTTTAGAATTTTTTTCTATTAACCGAATTCCTTCTAATACATTGGTAATGTCATAAATTCTTCTTTTTTGTACTTTGAGTTGGCTTGCAGCGCGGTTCAAATCGAGGTCCCCTTGTGCACTAGATCGAAGTAATGTAATAAACTTTTTTGTCAATAACCCGAGCGATGAATCATATCTACATGATTGCGAAGAAGACGAAGAAGAAGAAGAAGAAGCAATTGATTGTTGTTGTGGCCGCTGTCGTGTTGATGCTGGTTGCGGTTGTGGCAGTGATTTTTGTTGTTGCTTTTGGTAATATGGATGATACATTTGTTGATGTGACCCTATAAATACTAATTACAATCTGCTTAATTAAAGCAAAGATTTCACCATACCTCTATCACTTTTTCTGACTCTCTTGATATTGCTAATGTTAATATTATTATTACTGCTAATACTGCTTGTACTACTACTACTGCTACTACTACTACTACTACTACTACTACTACTACTACTACTACTACTACTACTACTACTACTGCTACTACTACTACTCCTACTACTACTACTCCTGCTCCTACTACTCCTACTACTACTGTTACTACTATTACTACTGACACTTGTACAACTCATATTATGGTTTTTATTATCGATTGAATGATGACAAGAATAATTTGACATAATAATAGTAAAAAAGAAAAGAAAAGAAAGAAGGAAAGGAAAAAAAATAAAAAGAGTAAAAATATGAAAATAAAGGGGAAACCACATAAATACTAAAAATCACACAAAATAAAGGGGTGAAAACAACGCCTATCAACATGCAAAGTGGTTTAACCTTGTCTCACCGACCAATTGAAGCAATTGCAAATGCACGAACCATATAATATATAATGTTCCCCTCTTCTAGATAATCTCCTTCTTTTTTTTTCTTATATAAAACCCTCCCTTTACAAAAATCAAATCAATTAATAGTAGAAAATCGACTAAATCCTTGGAGTGCTTCAAATTCATCAATTGTAATATAAACTCCTTCAGTTACTGAATTGCATGATTGAATTATATGCCCAATATTTTCTATAGGATAGCACAAATCTTGAAATGATAATCGGTGATAATGTCTAAATAAAAAGTTCTCCGGTGGCTCATCGGGATTCTTGACCAAGTAGTCAGCTAAATGAGGTAAGAATAACATATGTGCCTGTGCTTGCATTTGCGCTGCTGTTGTTTGCTGAATAGCTTGATCTTGATTTCCCACTTCCTCGTCCTCTTCCTCTTCATCTGACGATAAACTTGAATCAGATATTGAAAAAAGATCTTCCATAATTTCATCGCAATCTTTTTGTGTACGTAGTTCTGCAAGCGATTTAATCACAACAGATTTCTTCTTGTTTCTTATTAGGTCAGGCACTGAAAGATCGCTGATTTGAGTTTGCTTCTGCTGTTGCATTAATTTATCGAAACGACAAAGTCCACGATTATTTAAACAAGGAAAAATGCAATCGTAAGATGTCTATTGTATATGTACAATTAAATTGTTATTTTATCTATTTTCAGCGTTAGGACAGATGTTTATTTGTATTTACCTCACCACTGTAATGTTTCTTTTTTTTTACCCTGTATAACAAAATATTATTTTCTTTTTTTTTTTTTTTTTTTTTTTTTTCTTCTCATATGGATGTATAAAAAATCATACCCTTCATGTTGATTAAATTGATTGAATAGTGTTTCACTGTTAATAGTAGAAGAATTCATATTGACAAGAGAGAAAAGGAAGAATGAAAAAGAAATCACTACTGCAGTGAATGTACCTTTTTTTTTTTTTTTTTTTTTTTTTTTTTTTTTTTTTTTTCATCCTTCCTGTCGAATTGAAAAAGTTCAAATAATCCGAGAAACATTATAAAACTCGGAAAGATATCAGATTATTAACAACAACGACTAAAAAGAAAAGGCTATTTATTCAATATCGGAAGTTTTCATACGGCACATATAGCTAATGCATGGTTTGTGCCAAGAGAAAGATCTATAACTTTTCTATCAATATTTATGCGTGTTGGCTTAAATAAATGCTGACAAGTACTTGTTCCTAAACGACTACTAGGCCCATTCAACCCCCATGTATAAAGTTCTCCAGATTCTGTAATTGCCGCTGCATAATCTGTTGCTGCAAACACCTTGACGACATTGGATAAACCTTCGATTTGAGTGCATTTTAATGTTTGAATAGTATGTTTTCCTAAACCCAAAGCTCCATAGCCGCAGGTATGTACATTCCCATCTTTAGTTAACAAAACTGAAAACGGGCCACCAGCTGCAACGTCTATTACACCGTCTACTGCTTTGATTTCAAGCGGTTCCAAGATCTAAAACAAAAGCATGCAAAAGGTAAGTTTTTTATTGCCTTTTCTTACATTATTTATGTAATATTTACTCTATCAATCACTTTTCCTTGGGCGCCTTGTCCATATTCAGAATTACCCCAAGTCCACAAGTTGCCACGAACATCTAACGCCAAAGTAAAATCAGTAGTGCTCGATAGTTTCTTCACTTGGACATGTAATTGCAACTGAGATGGCACATCTTTATCGTCTTTTCCTTGACCCAATTGCCCATCAGCACTCCACCCCATACCATAAAGGGCGTTTTTTTCAGTTGAAAATATCGTGTTGTCAAGTCCACAGGTGATATGCGTTATTTTATCCAAAAAATTTACTAATTTAGGCTTTTCTTCTTTAATGAGCTGTCCAGGGGCAGTGTTTTTATTTTTTCCTATTCCTAATTGACCATACATATTATTGCCACAGGAGTATAAATGTGTGTCTGTAAATCAATGTGTCAATTAATCGCAATTGCTACATATCAACCTCTTTACATGCATACCTCCGTTTTCTTTGTTCTCTGTAACAATATGCGAATGCTCTCGCCCACATGAAATTAATTTTACATTATCTTTTACATCTACTTTATGGCTCATGGTTTCAGTACCCAATTGTCCACTTTGATTTAGGCCAAATGCATAAACACTATTATCTTGTGCTCTCAATAATGAGTGCCCCCAACCACTACTTATATGTGTAACTGTTTGATCCAGCTAAATTATATCACATGTTAAAATCATACCCGGGAATTACTTGCAAAATCAAATCACTTACAGGTAGTGCATAATCTTCCTCTTTCTGTAAATTAGTAGGCTGCCCAAGCACTCGATCCAAGCATCCTCTAGTTAAGGGCAAAGCCTGGGTTTGTCCCCAACCATATAGCACAGTCTTTGTAGTAGAATTAGCAGTGCTGGTGTGCAATGATCTATGCCCTGTTCTAAGAAGGCGGTTAGAAATCATAATTTGGGAATAAACAAAGAAAAAGTAACCGAGCAGCCCCTACGTCTCAATTGAGTTTTAATATGCTTTCGACTACGGTTAAACATATAATTTTATTTATAATAAATTTAATAAAAAACGACCAGTGGGCACGTAGCATCTTTGATAGAAGAAAAACCCAATTGGAAAAATTGGGAAAGTGCAAAAGCAAAAGGTAATAAGAGAGTGATAATAAATATATCAGAAAGTAGGATCTATTTGTGAAGAGATATACTTTCCTCACAGTAGTATTTCCCACTTTATATTCAGACATTTCAGGAAAATGTTTAGACAATTTTCAATTGAATTTTGAACGACTGTAGTTGTATATTGAGACAAAGCAAAAATAAAATCTAGACAAAGTGAGAAGGCAAATTTGTACAAATTGTGAGTAATATTTGGACCAATAAAGTGTTGCTTCTAGGTGATAGTTGTTTAGTTTAAACATTTATTTTTTATGGGTTGGGCTCATGCTCAAAGTAATCAAAATTGAAAAAGTACGGTGTAATACTATATAAAAAGTGCAATACATATTGAAAAAGATAAAAATATTACAAGAGACAGTAATATCTCGCAATTATTTTTACTACAAACAAAGTAAATAATTACTTCTTTCTAGTCTTAAACAATTCTTTGAATACTCAATAAATATAGAGCATGGCTTGTGCTTACAAACATTCGTATCATGAAGTAATGTACTTTATCATTTTTCTTTGTCAATTCTGCTTATCTTACAAGTCAAACATTGTTCAAGTGTCTAAAGCATTATAGCATTGTATACTTTGCATCTCTGGCTTCAATGTCGATGCTTCTAAAGAAAATTATATGAAGTTTATTTACAATATCGCCGTATCATACACGGTTTCTTCTTCAGTAGTTTAGATTATTACAGGTAAGTTCATTTAGGTTAACTCTTTGAAATAATAGCTGAGAATACTTTAATCTTGTTCAAATCCCCTTCTCATCGTCTTTAAATCTTATTCTCATTTCATCCCAATTTCATCCTTTATCTAAATCTCAATATCCATTATATCTAGATTTTATTCTCATTACGTCCAAACTTTATCTTCATTTCATCCCAAATTTTACTTATTTCGTCTGAATTTAGAGTAGAAGTATTGTATCATAAGAAATGCTTTTACATTTCCCAAATTATTCCAGTTGGGGTTTTCTTCTATCCTTTATCACTTTTTGATCTGACTAGGGCAAGTAAAGCATTCTCATAGTTTTCAATCTTCAAAATTGGAGTGTGCTCGCTTTCTTTTCTATAGTTAATCCATGCTGGATACTTTTTAGGGTATACCTTAGCCACTACAATTTATATATTTATGGATTGGCCACATTATGATACCTGTTTCTGAATTTATTTTATACCTCACGAAGGACCCAAAATCTCCTAAAATTCGTTGCTTTTCCCTTAAAACTGGGTCCGACTTTACATCCTTGCTCAGCTTTTTTTTTTTTTTTTTTTTTTTTTTTTTTCACAAAACAAAAATATATGTCCTGAAGTATCCTGTCTCTGATATTTATAGAAATTTTAATGCTAACGCTTCAGGTTTTTACCTTTATATCATCGTTAAGAATTAAAACTTGGGATCTCACTCAATTAACGTCTACCGTATACTTTCGTCCCCCTTTTTTTTGTCCCTTTCATATACAGTATTTACACAGTAAATATAGTTAGCCAATTTGGATTATCACCATACACCGCTATTATTTTCTATGTTTTGGATGAATTTCCACTTATTAATATAGTCTAATATTGAAATTGATAGGCGTGATATATAGTTGCTGTAAAGTGCTTGCTGCTGTTAGTAGATAAACATTATCTTGTTGTTCTTTATTATACAGTTGAAGAACTGATTCATTACTCATTCTCTTCTAGTAAGTAGTGTTATTTTTTTAAATATATTATCTTAAATCCAATTATATAAGGTATTTACTACCTTGTTTCAATTTACAATGAGTTGCTCCATTCGTAACTACTATATTTTCTGATTTAAACATCCCCTACATACCACTGCATTGCAAAAAATAAGAATTTCGACGAATTTTATCTGAATTTTTATACGTCTCAGGCGTGGCGGTAATTTAAATTAAAAACTTTCTGATGATGAAAAAATTGACAAAAACAATCCTAAAATTTTAGAATGCAAAATTAACACTGAAAATGTATAGTAACTTGGCTAGCTCTATTAAATAACCTCAGCATAAAATGTAATTCTCTATTTAATGCAATGCTTATCGAAAACGTTTATTACCAAAAAAATTTCAGAAAAACCCAAAACATAAAAATCAGTTTTTAATGATTCTAAAAATACTTTTATAATAAACTTTTAACGTTAGTGTTACAAGCAAATAAAGAAAAAAATACCTATTGTTTGAGACATTATTTGTCACTCTAGCGCAATTTTTCATAGAGTTATTGGCTTTCTTCGAAAAAGTCAAATTTTGGACGAGGGTATACAAGGAAAAAATTCATGATTTTTCGAAATAAATTTTATAATAAAATATAATAAAACCAAATAAAAGAATCATTTTTGGCTTATAAAGTGTTTGCTTAAATCGTTTCTATCTCGAGTTACAGTCCATTGAAGTTATGTTTTTGTACGCTTTTAAGGGAAATAAATTTATAAATAATGTATGAACTTAGTTGGAATTTTTGCTAGATTTATTTTTCTTGTTTATGTAATCTGTTTTGAAATACTACTCTTTGAGATTGCTTTAAAATTGCAAGAGTTATTAACTGAAAAGTGGATTGTGTAGCGATTTTCTAAGTATTTTGAGATAAAGTCCGCGTAAAACGGAGTTTGATAATTTAAGTCTCGTAATACTACGAGCCTGATATGTAGTAAACCTACTCTTTGAAGTGATTTTTCTGTATAATCTCTAGAGTAACGTGGTGAAAAGTATCCTACTAACTCAAGTTTTTCTTTATTAACATATCACTACGGCCGATCTATGCTTCCCATTGGCATGATGATTTGCCTAAATGAGCACAATGTTTTTTTTGTGCAGATCAAGTAGCCCAAATGATGATGATCAGAGCAATGAGATCAAGATTTTTATTTCGATATGAATTACTCTGATTCAACAGAATTGCCTCATTGACGAGATACTGTATATCAATTTAAATTTGGGTTTTGATTGAGTTCTGCCCATGTTCTACTTTCAGGGCCCAAATGAGAACAATAAGAATAAACCTTAGAAATAATTTAGTTTCGAATTTTAAAAGAATTTATTGCAGGTTGTTTATTTTTTTATTAAAAACTTCAAAAAAATTATTTATAGGTAACAATGTTATTAGCATCTACTGACACATCAGCGTTGAACACATGTGATGGTACAACAACCGAAAATTTGGTTCTACTTCCAATAAATTTTATCAAACCAACTTGATGTTAGTGTCGTTAGTAACAGAAATAACGGCAAACTTTAGTGCAATGTTTTGGTTTCCTTTATCTACTGCTGGAATTGTTTTGTCATGAGATGCTGTAGTATTTCTCTTTATTACCCAAACAAAGGTCAAAAAGTAGGTACGATTTCTAAAAATATGCTTGAAAAAGAACAAGACTTCCCCAACAACCACTTTCTACGGCCTTCAGACTGTGGGGTCAGATAAGGGCTTTCAAAGAATACATTAGTAGCCAGCACGACGAAACTTTCAGTTTATTCTGGTACAGTAAATGGAACTTATGATTGTAAAATCATTAAACCAAACGCGCCCAGCAAGAACAAAATCTATACAACAATCTACAATACTAATTCCGTCTTCTGAAAATTCGCGACAATAAAATTTGCTCCAAGCTTTTCGAAATTTTGATTTTTGAACGCCTTCAAATTCTTCACCATCATTATAAAGTTGAACTGCTTTAAAGGGTTTTCAAAAGTGAGCAGTGCAATTTTCATCATTAAGATTATTCAACTATGAACTTTCATCAAATGCAGGCTGGACGAATAATGATACCTTCCTCAACAATATCCAATGACTGATACAAAAAAGACCTAATGATGGCCACTTTTTCAATCAAATTGAATGCTTGCGCTTGTGTTTTGACTGCTCCTTTACTTAGATTTTTGAAATAACCAATTGTTCTTTCTTGACTCCTGGTGCGGTAAACTTTTAAAGAACTTAGATTGCGACATACAGTATATATGAAACATGAAACAAAAATAATAAACAACTAGTTTAAATACGCTGGCAGAAAGCTGTTTTTGGTTAATTTGTTGTTGAAAAAACCAAAAAACAACACAGCAAAGCAAGTGTCCATTTCATTTGGGTTATTTATATAAAACTTATACTTCAACGAGATAGCGCATCCTCTTACTAGCTTCAAAACTGCCTGTTGCGCATCACGGGTACCCAGTTTTGGAATGACTAATGTTGGTATTATATAGTAGTAGAAAATCTCCTAACTCTACAACCCTTGTGTAATGATTCACATAACATAGCAGTAAAGTAGCTGCATGAATTGTTTCAGTAATTACTCATATAAATACAGTGGTGGGACAAACTGTCCAAGTGTTTTGCAGAAGAGAGCATTTTGTTTGACAAATTTGGAAATTGCCTCCCAAAAAAAAAATAAACCTTACTTCATGAAAGCCCAAAGATTTTCCTATTAAACGATACTAATATGCATAGTATATAATAAAATTTGCAGCAACGACAAAGGTTTAAAGTACAGATATCTATTTTTTGTATTTTTGGGAAACATGTGAATGTAAATTTAAATCTTGGTAATTTCCGAGC
>JAEPRC010000313.1:21893-47758 GCA_016758945.1 Mucor plumbeus
AAAATTTTTTTTTTCATCTGAAACTGGAAAATTGTACTTTTTCGTTTTTAACGAGTTAATAAATATTTTTGTGGTATTTAACCATCTAATTAGACATTTTAAGACATCCATATGTCTATTAGACATCGTTGAGCGTTATCTGATCTTCGAAAAATTCAAAAAATCAAATTTTGTAATTTCAATAAAACAAAATTACTACATACCATCTTGTCTATACAATGAAAAAGCATAAAGCCAAACAGGCAAGGTTTATTATTAAGGGTAATAATTCTACTTTGTATTTTATGCAGGCAACTGCAAATATTTCATAAAATATGCGTAAAAATCAGAGTCTTGCAATTTCAGTAACTGATTTTTTTGCGGAAAATGCAGTTTATTGAGATTTTCGCATGATTATTGCACGCGGACTGCTAATAATTGCAATGGCGTACGTAAACTTCACACATTTCCTACATAGTGGTATATTTGGATAATTATTCTCATGATACAATTTAGGGAATTATACTGGTGTGGTCCCTGAGATAACCATAATAGTTAAAACATATAAAAGCAACCACATTTTACTTTTTAAATAAACTTTACTATCATTTTTGATTTTTTATAACAGTTGAGAAACTGATCAATTCATTCTTTTTCTTTAATTGTTATTTTTTATATTGTTTCGACAATTCAGTAACTACAACAAGAAATTTTTTGGTGGTGCCCAACATACCAATGTGGGAAGAGTTTCAAAAATCTCCGCCAAAACTCAACAATACATAGACAGTAGTATAAGAAACGGTAGAATGGATGGGCCCAAAGGTGCAGTCAGATTTTTAGCTTCCCAATTTATCCCTATGACAACTAGTGGTGTCAAGAAGATGCTCAGAAAAAAAGGATTTAAGGCTAGAAGAAAGGTGACAACAAAAAAGTCCGTTTAGCATGGGCAAAGGCACACAGACATTACACAGTAATTGATTGGCGCAAGTGGGTGTTCTCCGACGAGACCAGAGTGAATATGTGGGGTTCTGATAGTGTTTCCTTCTATTGGTCTGATAAACCTGGCACCATGCAACCTCATCAAACAACTACCAAGGTACAAAATAATGGCGGCGGGGTCATGTTCTGGGGTTGTATAACAGCTGATGGCCCTGGTTATGGTACAGTTATACTAGAAGGAACAATTAACTCCGAGGAATACGTCAAGATACTAGATTCATCTCTGTTGGACACTTTAGATTATTATGGCAAGGCTGCATCTGACATTAGATTTCAACAAGATAAGGCCTCCCCACATAAATCAGATGTTACACGAGACTGGTTTGACCAAAATGGTTTTTCTGCAGATGAAATACTTGACTGGCCAGCCCAAAGTCCCGATCTGAATCCTATTGAGCACGTCTGGTATCAGCTTAAGCGTCGTCTCGATAATTATATGACTAAGCCAACAACTAAAGAAGAGTTGGCTAATAGAATATCAGTAGAATGGGATAAGATTACACAGAAAGAGTGTTTACGATATATAGATAGCATGCCAAATAGAATTGAAGCGATCATTAAAAGCAATGGTGGTCCTACATCTTTTTAAAATAAAGTCATATCTCTCTCTTTTTTGAGCTAGCTTAAATTTTGTCTTCTTTTCTAATGTTTCAGTTCCATATCAGCATTATGTCATCATATAATACATTGATATATCAAAAGTTTATCCAGATACAGAAACTCAAGAATAATTATTAGAATCCAACATGAGATGACATTTAGTATCCCACACTAAATGTCATAATCCAACCACTAGGATTAATAACTCTCTTTAACAAACTCAACAACACTTGGCATTAATGAAACATAATCAATCGCACATCTTATTCGAACAATACAATCGCATATTCCCCAACTTTATAGATTCCATCGTTATGATTTGTTCCCAAATCATATTAGATACCACATCATTTACCATTTAGTTAGATGTATTAATAATCAATTAGCTATTTAGAAAACATATAAATATGAAGCATCAATGAATTAATAAAATGTATCTTTTAGCAGAGTATTTTCTTAAAGAGTATCTTTTGATATAACATACATCTCTAAAATGTACGCATTTTTTTCTTTTGTATGGTATAAGTTTGTTGTTGATACGTGTAAGTCTGATTGTGCTGTGTAAAAAAAGATAGAAAATTGGAAAAAACTTGAACAGTTTGTCCCACCACAGTATTTTCTTGTAGCTTTAATTACATTTTCAATATCAGCCATTGTATGATTGTCAATGAAAAAAGTGTACAATTTACGCAGGTATTCATCCGAATGCTGATTAATTTTATGGTAATATTTTGTACTATTTGTATTATCCATATTAAGTATATCCAGAAGCAAAGAATACTTTGCATTTCATCGAGGGGGTAGAAGGTAGAATAGAGAGAATAGGGGATCTCAGTATAAATCCAGACCAGAAATTTTTCTATTAAAATTAGAATGTGTATGTTCATGCACTGTTCTCAACTCGTTACCTGTTCGGCGGAGGTAAATACCACGTACCACTGCTTCAATTTTCAGGATGTTCAGCTCTTTTTTAAACACAAATATACAGGGGTAGAAGCTTTGATAAGGATTGACGGAGTGACATGAGACATGACTAACAAGGTTAATAGCAGGGGCATCATCATCATTATATAAGCACCAAGTAGACTTTTGCACGGCATATAGTTTCACCAAGTTCCTGAAGAAGCCTGCCATTTTGTTCAAGATAATGTAATTCAGCAAGGATAGGCATCAAAAAGTATTCATAGATGATTTGGAGAATGGTCCAGGTGTAATGGCCAGCTGAATATGATATGTTTGTCTATATCTAGTCTTTTTATCATAATTTAATATTACTACGAGATTATGGAATAATATATTGAATAATCGCGATCCCCATTTATCTTTAACAAAGCCGTCTGTAAACAACATGACAGCAATGTCATCTGGATTTTGAAACTTTTCTTGGGCTGTAAGTTGCTGGTAAACTTTATTATCCAAGAAGAAATCTTTATATGGCGAGGAGTTCTTTCATAATTTGTCCTATAGGAGAGAACTCCTCTATGGTCTTTTGGTTGTCGCTCAAAAATTTTGACACAATGTCATCAACAGATAAAAATTTTATCTTCTGAATAAGCCTATCATTTTTATCAAAAGTATCACTTTTACATTGACTGCATAGATCCTGTTCGTCGTTTACGTTATACAGTTTACAACCATTTACGCAAGTATCATAATTATGAGCAACAAATAAAGCTATTTTCTTTAAAAATTTATCAAAGTTCTATGCATAATCTGGGAGTCAAGTACTTCTAGTTAAAGACGGTCAATTTCAAAGGATATTTCATATATACAGAACGAGTTAGAAACGGTTCTATTATATACCTTGCATCATAATGCCATAGTCTCTAATTATAGTAGGTATTCATTAACCGTACTAGTTGGCGATGGCATTCACGAGGTACAGCATTACTCAGCAACAAGGTCAGTAAGATGAATACTATATATAATTCAACTTCATGTTCTAATAAGTACTGCGATTGTCATAAACACAAACAGGATTATTGCCATCAATAAATGTGTCTTAATTTTTGTATGGTATATTGAGATTCACTGTCTCAAATAGTTGGCATTGACTTCTGCACAATCAAAGCTGTGTTCTGCATAGTCATTTTCAGGTAAAGTAATGGAATTACGAGTATATTTTAAATACATAAGAAAATATTTTTAGATAGAATACTGGCTACTACAGTAATAATATAGGACAAACCTACCTGTATTCATTAGTATTAAAACATACAAAAATATAATTAAAGATGATGTTGTATTCTACCATGTATCATACTTTATACTTTGACACTTTCTATAAAAAACAATCAATATATCATACAACAACCCGTCAATTACTTTTTAGAACATAAAGAACAAGTCTGCAATCGAATATAAAAAGCGCCTAGTTTATTATTTTTAATTGATTAACCGAAAGGCTCAGACCACTCAAATCATGACACCATATTCTTTATTATTAGCCTCAGCGATTAATCCTTTAAGTAGCTGTCAAGATATATCGGATCACAATCGGGGCACAAAAAGCGCAGCATCGAAACAAGGCAACTGACAGGCTTTTGAAGCGCGGCTTAATTATGATTGATTAGCACCAATCCAAAAATTATTTTCAAACATATCTAATAGTTCAATACCGCTCTTAATTGTACCTCAGGAACTCAATACTAAATCATTATAAAAGACTTTGCTTTTATATCCACATAAATCTTATCTTGTTTTTATTATATAGTTGAAAAACTGTTTAATTACACACTGTCCTTACTTCTACTCTTTTTTAAGTATATTATCTCAAATCCAATCATTATAGGACAGATGATAGATAGGTATATTAAAGAAAAAAAACTTGCGTCAGGATACTGTTTACCACGTTACTCTAGAGATTATACAGAAAAATCACTTCAAAGAGTAGGTTTACTACATATCAGGCTCGTAGTATTACGAGACTTAAATTATCAAACTCCGTTTTACGCGGACTTTATCTCAAAATACTTAGAAAATCGCTACACAATCCACTTTTCAGTTAATAACTCTTGCAATTTTAAAGCAATCTCAAAGAGTAGTATTTCAAAACAGATTACATAAACAAGAAAAATAAATCTAGCAAAAATTCCAACTAAGTTCATACATTATTTATAAATTTATTTCCCTTAAAAGCGTACAAAAACATAACTTCAATGGACTGTAACTCGAGATAGAAACGATTTAAGCAAACACTTTATAAGCCAAAAATGATTCTTTTATTTGGTTTTATTATATTTTATTATAAAATTTATTTCGAAAAATCATGAATTTTTTCCTTGTATACCCTCGTCCAAAATTTGACTTTTTCGAAGAAAGCCAATAACTCTATGAAAAATTGCGCTAGAGTGACAAATAATGTCTCAAACAATAGGTATTTTTTTCTTTATTTGCTTGTAACACTAACGTTAAAAGTTTATTATAAAAGTATTTTTAGAATCATTAAAAACTGATTTTTATGTTTTGGGTTTTTCTGAAATTTTTTTGGTAATAAACGTTTTCGATAAGCATTGCATTAAATAGAGAATTACATTTTATGCTGAGGTTATTTAATAGAGTTAGCCAAGTTACTATACATTTTCAGTGTTAATTTTGCATTCTAAAATTTTAGGATTGTTTTTGTCAATTTTTTCATCATCAGAAAGTTTTTAATTTAAATTACCGCCACGCCTGAGACGTATAAAAATTCAGATAAAATTCGTCGAAATTCTTATTTTTTGCAATGCAGTGGTATGTAGGGGATGTTTAAATCAGAAAATATAGTAGTTACGAATGGAGCAACTCATTGTAAATTGAAACAAGGTAGTAAAATAGTTTTTCAATTCAAATATTTTAATTGAATTTACAAAAGTTTCTTGTATATTTATGAGGAGGAATAAGAATTAAATTTAAAGAGAAAAATAGTTTAAACATCTCTTTATTTGTATTGTATATAATTTTAATTATGAAATATGTTGCATGATGGTGCTGAATTTTACTAAATTCACACAGTCAATTTTTTTTGCCGCGATGGTGTTGTAGTATAATTACGAATCTCCTTTCATTATTTTTTCAAATAAAATTTTCTTTATAATAATGAATGATAAAAGTTAATTACAATTACGACGCTGACGATGACTTAATGTCTACTTTGCTAGCTCTTTTTGTCTAGAGGATTCTCACATATTGCATGAGCGCATCAATGAACTCATGAGCCTATTGACGGTCTCATTTGAGCATATCCATGTGCTCTGAGAGCATACAGGAGGTTATAGCGGCAAATGTTTTACCTTATCTGTCGTATAAAAATAATGTAAATGATTTATTCGTGAGCGTATTGTGGCACATTTTTTCCTGCAATTTACACGCTTTATAGCTAATCCCATGGATGTGCTCGTATACGCTAATTTTATGCTCTTTTGTGAGCGCATTTGTAGCGTTATCTTAGCTCGATAAGCGCATCTATTTACTGAAAAAATATGCACTCATATAAGATCATCGATGTTTTCAAAAACTTTTCCAGGAGGCCATAGTGAGATGACATGTTACTCCAGTAAAAAATCACGGTTTTGTTTTTTGAATAGACTTTGAAATTGCTATTATCGAAAAGTATGATCGTGATCATGCTAATGCGACATCAGAGAAGAAGCAAGAGAAATTCAGAAAAGATTATAGAAGAACCGGAGCTTAATAATTTTATACTGTATATAAAAGAATCCCAAAAAATGCTTATTTTAAGACTACTATGAGTGATAGTTGGTGTCAAGAATGAAGGTTTTTTAGTTTGTTACCTTGATTTATCGAAAGGTAAGCATATAAAATAATTCAAATTAAAAAGGCACCCTTTTATTATGAGCTTATAAAGAGGGTTTATATGCAAATTGGATAAGTGTATTAAATGTGAGTGACAATATAATTAGAATGAACATGTGAATGTTGTGCGAATATAATAGAACCATGCTTTTATGACACCATAGTAGCATGATGATAAACGTATGGAATGTAGCATTCACTGTGGTTTGCATGTCAAGCATCATGGTTTGACAAATGTTTTAAACTGGTAGTTCGGTAATTCTTAATTCGGATAAATCACCCGTTTAAAGTTTTACTAGAAAAACTTATAAGAACTATCAAGCCTTTTTTCGACAATTACAATTCTTACAAAAAGCAAGAATTTAACATTAAGTTTACTATGTTTAAAGTTGTATATGGGGACTTATGAAGCTTTATCTAAAGAAAATTTAAATGGCATCCAATCAATCGCTTTAGCTAATATATAGTTATGAAAGCTATCCTGTAATAAAGCTCAACGAAGTCTATGAAATGAACACAACAACAAATTTTGGCAAAGATATCAAATATCAAAGTTTCAACTTTTCAACAGCAGTAAAAACCTGAAATGTTAACACTAAAAGAATTTATTTAATCCGATAGCAAATAACTATTCCAGGAAACACAAATCTTGATTAGACTTGGATATCTCAGGTGCATGTACATACTTTTTGATTTTGTTGTTATTTATTAAAAGAAAAAAAAAAGTCTATGGATCACAAGTCGGCCCTATCCTCGATACAAAAACTGCAGCAGTAGTAATTTCACCTACTTTTGAATCTCTTGTGACATAAATTATTTTCATGAACGAGTAGCATAACACGCCAAATATTTCTATAGTGTAGCTTAAATTCTAGAAATAGTTTAATAATAAAATGAAACAAGTTTCGTTGGTAATAATTACATAGTGGATTTCCAGGTATTTACAGCAATTTTTTGACTCATAGAAAAATATGTTTGAGAAAAAAAATGTCGAAACATATACAAATGAAAATGCAACTGATCTTGCTCTAAACACAGCCAGGCTAAGTACAGGATGGTTAATTAATACTAAATTCATTTCCTTCTTTCAATGCATAAAAGAAAAAATAATCACAGAGCCTGTGTAAGTTATGCGTTCGCTTGTATATCAGATAATAATACTTTCCATGAGAACATCAAGTATACAAAAAGCTAGATGAAAGATCTTTCAGATGAAAACACCCGCACCCATTGAATGTTAAAATCAATCAAAGATCGGAGTGCCTGTCATCATAGAACCATTTCAAATAACCTTTTCAGTTACTAATTTACTTTTATAGACATAAGTATTCGCCACTTCCGCACAAACGGATGCAAATCTGACTTTCCCACACGTTGATTGGTGGTTGTCTTCACCATGCAGCAGCACGAAAACAACACTTAAATACCGTACACGTATTTTTTCTTTTCTTTTTTTTTTTTTTTTTTTTGTTTCTCTTCTTTATTTCTCACTTGACAGTAAATTATGGCTTCAATTCGTTCTCTTTCCAGCAGAATTGCACGTTTTGCGCTTTTTGAATGTACTGCTGATTTATCTCATTTAAGCACTCATGAACATGCCGCTTTAAGGCATTTGGTAAAGGCAGGAAAGTATATCGACCAACTTTATATGCGTCAAGCCTGGTCTGGTAACGAAGAATTACGCAAAAAGTTGCATGCCGAAGGAAATAAGGAGGTTATTGCTTTATTTGAAATGTATAAGGGCCCTTGGGTAAGATAGCTTAATCAGCTAAACATTTTTTTTTTTTTTTTTTTTTTGCTAATATGTATTCAATAATGATATTATTAGGCTCGTGAGGATGATAATGTACCTTTTATTGATGGTGTCCCTGAGCGTCCTGAAGGCGGAAATTTCTATCCTGAAGGTATGAAGAAGGCTGATTTTGAGAACTGGGTAGAAACTTTGTCACCCGAGGAGCAAAAGAAAGCCAAAAGTTATTATACAACTATTTGTAAGGACGACCATGGTAGATTTGAAACAGTTTCTTATGCTGAGGCATATGCTGACCTTTTGAAGCCTGCTGCTGAATATCTCCGCGAAGCTGCCAAAGAGTTGAAGAGTGTGGAAATCGCTGGTGAAGGAACTCGCATTGATGAGTTTTTGTCTTCTCGTGCTGATTCTTTCGAAACTAATAATTATTTGGATTCTGAATTGGATTGGCTTCGCCTCGACAAATCAAACAAACTGGAAATCACAATTGGTCCTTATGAGCAATATACTGACGGTCTCTTTACTTTCAAAAGCGCTTACGAGTTTTATATTCATGTGCGTGATGAGCATTCTTCCAAGCTTTTGGAAAAGTTCTCTGATCTCCAATTTGTTGAAGATCGCTTACCCATTCCTGAAAAATATCGTAATGACAAATTAGTTGCTGCTCCTATTGTTGTTGTAAATCAATTATTTGCTGCTGGTGATGTAGCAGTAAGTATACACAAACATATATAAATAATACTCTTTTTTATTGACTAACATTTGCTTATAAAAGGTTCCTATGACAGCTGCTTATAACCTTCCTAACGATGAGGAAGCCATCAAGAAAGGTGGTTCTAAACTAGTATTAATTAAGAATGTTCAAGAAGGCAAATTCGAACATGTTTTGACACCCATTGCATCTCAAGTATTAGCTAAAGATCAATTGGCTCATTTGACAAAGGATGCATTTACAACTCATGTATTGCTTCATGAAGTTTGTCATAGTAATGGACCTCATCATACACTCGAGGGAGATACTGTTCGCTCCAAACTACAAGAATATCACTCTGCTCTTGAAGAAGCCAAAGCAGATATTGCCGCCTTGTTTGCTGCTGATTTGATGGTTGATCATGGAACTATTGACAATGTTACACAAAAGGAGTTCTGGGTGACATTTTTAGCTTCTGCTTTCCGTTCTATTCGATTTGGTATTCAAGAAGCACATGGTTTGGGACAAGCTATTCAACTCAATTATTTAGTTGAGAAGGGTGGCTTCAAATGTGATGAAAAGACAAGATTATTCAGTGTTGATTTTGAAAAGATTCGATCTGCAGTTTCTGATTTGACTAGAGATATTTTGATCCTTCAAGGTGATGGTGATAAAACTGCAGTTGATAATTTTGTTAAAAAGTATGGTGTTCTTCATAAAGATACTAAGGATGCTTTGGCTCGTATTGACGACGCAGGAATTCCTGTTGATATTCGCCCTCATTATCCCCTTGCCAACTAATTTAATAAATTAAACTTAAAAACCATCACCAAATTCTTCCAACATTCTATTTAAAGCTTTTCTAGCTTCTTCGTCATCTTCCTCAACTTCTTCTTCTTCTTCTTCAGATGATTCCACTTCTTTTGCATTTTGAGATCCTGAATAAATTTTATCCAATTCTTGAAGCGTAGCTAACATGCTAGGGTCTTTGATTACAAGTTGTCCATTTACGATTTTGAAGGGGTCGTGCTGATTGTCTTGACTTTCTAAATTTTCGGTTATGATAGGCGTTGATTGATCAGTTGACTCCTTCTCCTGTATATCATTTTCAATGGGAAGCTCCTTTTCCTCTGGGCGAAATAACGGTTCCACTCCTTTTAATTCATGTTTTTTAATATCTTTCATCTTTTCTAATAGCTTTTTATCCTCCTAATGTATAATTTTAGTATAAGCGATATAGCAAACATAATTTTGTCTCTGATATTACCTTTAAATTTGCAAGCTTCTTTTTCCATAGCTCTTTTACAAGCAATAAAAATTCACGCTCGTCATTTAAATCAGAGTAAAACTTTCTAGATCTTTTACTACATTTAAAAATATTAGACTATTGATATTTGTTTTTCCAAAAGGATGATACTAACGATTGAAGAGGGGTTCCTAATGGAAATCGTGTTTCGGGCAAAGGTAAGAAACCAGTATCGTAAAGACCCTCTGAAGATAATTCTGGAGGGATTGTGCTTGGCAAATTAGAGTTAGCTTCTTCAAATGTATGCTGTCTCTTTCTTTTCAAACTGGACATGACAAAATGTATTAAATGAAGAAAAAAACCATTTATATCTCGAGGCATTCTTCACCTAAATCCTTTCGCAGTCTCTTACACCACCCCCTTATATTTCGGGCCGCTGCTAAAGCTATTAGATGAAATCGAGCCGCTTTCAATAAGCATCACTTATAAAAACATTCGAATTGAAGAGTTAAACAAGAAAACATATTAGAAATATACTTTTTATATAAATTAAATACATACAAAATAACATAAGCGTGTGTAAATTTGTTGAAATCATGTTTAAAAATTCTTTAAAGAGAGAATATTTCGATGCTGTCCAAATAACAAAAAAAAATGAGTTATATTTTCCGAGTTATTCTAGTACCTTTATCTTTAATTATTTTATGAAGCATTGTACCTTTATCATCTTCTTTTTCTCTTTAACATTAATATCCATTAAGAAAATTATACAATGAGTAGAAACAGCTACAGCAGATTAAATGAGGTATTGTATGTGCCTGAAGCAATGTTGATAGGTTTACACATTTGCAAACTCAAACAATTGTATGAAAAAGGTAAAATCTAGATCTGCAAATAGATTTGACTCTCGCTATGAAAAATTATATACATTGGGAAAGGGTAATTTCGGAAAAGTATATCTAGTGGAAGATAGAAAATCAGGAGAACAGGTAAATATCTACAGTTTTATACTTTAGTAACTGTGCGCATATTAAATCTTATAATAGTATGCTGTCAAGGTTGTTGATAAAAAAATGTTCAAATCCGGAGACCAGAGACAGCATGCTCAAAGAGAACAAGCTATATGCGAGACATTTGCTTCTGGACTCTCTCATAAAAACGTTGTTCGAGTATTTGACGTTATGACAGACAATGATTACATTTATATTGTCATGGAATATGTGGAAGGTGGCGAACTATTCGATAAAATCAAGCAATCTAAAGGTTTAGCTGAACCAACAGCACGTAGATGGTTTAGAGAAATTATTGAAGCAGTTGAATATATACATGATGTTTGTATAAACTTTATTTTAATCCAAAAATTATGATTCTAATACAATTTCAACAGAATAATATTGTACACAGGGATTTGAAACCAGAAAATGGTACATAACATAATAATGCTACTTGATTTCTTTAAATTAATGACATTTTATAGTACTTATTGATAATACACAGCGCATTAGAATTTGTGATTTTGGCTTTGGCAATGTCTTTAAGGAAAGACATCAGGTACTAAGCACGTATTGCGGAAGCCCTTTTTATGCTGCACCAGAAATGGTTACTGCTACACCATATCGAGGCCCTCCTGTTGATTTATGGAGTTGTGGTGTGATATTGTTTGCCATGTTGACAGGATCTTTACCATTTCAAGGTGATGAAATGCCTCAATTATTTCAAAAAATTAGTCGCGGCCAATATACAATTCCTCCATATGTAACTCGAGATGCTTCAGATCTAATTCAAAAATTGCTCTGTAAAGATGCAAAAGAACGTATATCAGCCAAAGATTGCTTATTACATCCATGGCTTTTACCACCTACAATGGCTCGTTGCTCTTTATTGACATCTTCCCAGTTGACATTAAGTAGTCGACTTACAAACTTTTCCTCTAGAAAAAAAGTAGGCATATTTTCCAAAGAGTCATCTCTTTCAATGACAACATCAGTATCTAGTTCAAAAGCACGTAACAATACAATTAGTTTTGAACATACTGGCGCCGCAGATAAACACAGTAAACCATTAGAATTCTTTTCACGGATATTTAGAAAGAAATCGCAGATTACACCAGTCAATAATAATAATCTAGAACATGTAAAAAACGAGAAAGTATTCAAAACTAGATTCAATTTAGGTAGATTTAAAGGTTTTTTTCGTACTTCGTTTCAAAAGCGAATTACTTCAGAATAAAATGTATACAAAATGTTTTATTCTAAATAATAAGTATATGAAAATATATATCATTAATTTCTATTTTATTTTTTGTTCGTTTGTCTCTCGCTCCCTCTCTCTCTATCTCTCTCCATACTATGAATTTATTCCTTCAAAATGTTCTTTCTGATGAATCCTGAAACTGTCTCAAATACAACCAAAAGAATACCGCCACTATTTGTTGTTTAAGTTAGTGTAACATTCACTAGGGTATTATAGTTAATGTATATTTACCCAGGACCCAATCTCAAAACCTTGGGCAAGAAACCTCTATACAATGAAGCCATACTAGCATAATAAACATCACAATTAGTAGTCTGAATAAAATAATAAAACCCAAACATAATCATCCTACCCTTCTTCCTTGGCAACTGTGGCCAAAGCGGGTAAAGTCCAGTTATATTTCTTGATTCCTACACCATCGTAACTTTGAACACGAGTCTTAACAACATCGAAAGGTGTATTGAAGGCAGTAGCAACAATACCACCAACAGTACCAGCAGCAAAATTGGTAAGACGTTGTTGATTGGGATCCTATCATACGTTTAATTTTATGCAATATGCCATACTATACAATTTTACCTTGGACTTGGGCATGACATCTTTAACAGTGAAAATCAAACCAAAGTAAGCACCGTTCCAGACGGCATGACGCCACATGGTAGCTTCCAAACCTTTGGATAAAGCTAAAGCACCTTCAGAGGCAATGATCTTTCTGAAAGTATCAGCAGTACCGTTATATTTACCAAGCTAAAAGTTATATAATAATATATAAATCTCTGTTCAATATTCCCATAAAAAAAAAAACTTACATTTCTCTTGTCTTGCATTCTAACCTTGATCAATTCAAAAGGAACAATCAAGAATGCTTCAGTGATACCAGCACTGATACCAGTCATGATGGACAATGACTGAGTAACTTTTTCAAAACCAAACAATTTCTTGTAAAGGCCGGTATATTGTTCATTGGCAGCAAACTTGGTAGCACGCTTAGGTGCTTCTACCATGATGGGGGGCAAAATACCACGATAGAGAGAAGCGGCACTAATAAAATCGAATGATAAATGGCGCACGATGAGTCACACAAAGCTAATGTATTAAAAAAAAAAAAAGTGGGGTAAATTTACCCTTCATGCTTCACCATGTTGGTCATGGTAGTGATAATACCAGTGCTTGCACCAGTACTTAATTGAGCTCTGGTTTTGACAACTACAAATCTAGTTTAATGTCGTTTTTTTGAAAGAAATTCTCGAAAAATTTCATTTACCATCTAAAGGGTACATGACCAAAATCTCAGAAACACCAGCAATGGCACCAGCCAAAAATTGGAAGCCAAAAGGAAGAGCTATATTTTGAATCAAACAGTTAACCTTACGCTAATTATTCCCCTAGATTTCTGTATTTACTTACGTTTTTGTGCGGCGTCAGACATTTTATATCAAGTTTCTTTATAAAATTACGTTTAAAAAAAAAAAGGGAAGAAGAAGAGAAATAGTTAAACTTGTCTTTAGATATTTAGATGGAAATGATCATCTAGATGCCGCCAAACTTTGTTAGGCCAATTAACAGTCGTGTAAACTACAAAGGTTATCAGTCATACAGGATAAATCGATTGGTTTTGCTCTCGTAAGATCTCTGTTTTTATGCTGAGAGAAAATATATCAGGTGGTACAAGTTTAAGCGCTTATACACGTGCTTTCAACTGATAATTACCATGTCCATGGTTAGTATTTAATATAACTGTTTATAATCAATTGATATATGGTTTTTCCTTGACTTGGCCATCATTTTGAATACAGAAATAGCCAAAATTTCAAAAAGACATGTGGGTATCTGTTTATTATATTGCACAACAAAACATAAGATGGTTACATAATAGATAATCGGGGTAATCACTGGAAATCTTAATTTATGCTCTTCCCGTAATTGCAGCAAATGTACATATTTAAGGCTACCGATCTTTCAAATCATTAAATCAGTTTTTCTTGATGCCGATTTTAGATACTGAGACTCTTATCAATCAAAAACTATATAAAAATTTCAAATAAAGAATGGTAGCGAGTTTTAGCATAGCAAAACGCATAAATAATCTTCTAATAATATTCCTGTGAAAGTAAATTACTTGAAATGTTAATTACTGCTTTTGAACCCATCTCAAATAAATTCGTAAATCAGCATAAAAAATCGTGCTTTGAAACTCATCTTGCAATGTTAAAAAAAAAGGGGGGGGGATGTACAGACTCTTAAATATGACACATCAATGATTTTAACATGCTAAAAATTTACTGTACTTTTCAGATTATCCGGGGTTATATTTGACAGCTGCCAGCATAACCAGTATCTATATGGCTACTACTGCATATTATTACCAAGCTTTGTGAAGTAAATATGGTTACATTCCCAAAAGAAAGTCTAGAGGCCCCAAACCACTAAAGCTTTCAATGAGGAGCGTGTTGAATTCATTTTAAGATTAGTTGAAGAGCAAGGAACATGCACGTTAGCTTAAATGTAACAAATGCTGGTGCAAGGCTTTCCAGAAATTAAAATGCCTAAAGAAGCTATTGAAAAGTGGTTATTTGATGAAGAAATGGATTTTGAAAGCCAAATAACTCAAATAACCTGGGAATCTTTTCCAAAAAGTCTGAAAATACGGTACTAGAAACCATTTGAAATAAAATTATTCGTTATTATATCATGAAAAAAAATACATAAAAAATCAAATCCAATATAACATTTCAAATGATTTATTAAAAAAAAAAAAAAAAAAAAAAATACTACTTTCAAAGCTTACATCGTAAAGAGGCTTGGTACTATATTTAAACTATAACTTCTCGCTTTAAGGCTAAGAAAATATTCTTCAAAAAAAAGGAGGGGGGGGGGGCAGGGTTCCAAATTGTGGCTCCTGTTGGTTTTTTCTTTCTACCTTTTAACGCTCTGCACACTAGTTGTATGCTATACTAACTGTAGTTTTAAAAGTTTGGGCACATGGTTATAAGTTTCCTTACTTTGTTTCTCCTCTTTTGGAAAGTTTAGAAAGCAAGGGGTTGAATCAAAAATGAGATTAAAGAGCAATTTCAGGATTCATCAGCAACTTTTTAAGGTACACATGCATTACTTTGTTGTTATCTATGCAGCATATTAGAAAATAATCTTTTGCCCCCCTCCCTCCCCTGCCCCCTTATATCCCGACCATGATGCAAACATCCATAAAGAGTATCTCAAAGAAGCAGAAAATAAGGTAATTTTAGAATATTTTGTTCTTGATTTAATAATAATAAAAAAAAAAAGTTGATATCTGTATATGAGATTTATATTTTTTTCTTCTTCTTTAAAGTTATTATTATGTAATGTAATTTAATGTATAAAGACACTGTACCTGTAGTATCTTGTGTGACAAGATGATTTTCTTTTGCCGTTGAAGAAAAAGAGTACAATGCCACATTACTTTGCAATAGCAAGTACAATATAATATTCATATTACGTACTTTTTTTTTTTTTTTTTTTTTTTTTTTTTTTTTTTTATCGTGTGATTCACAATTTATTTCTCGGTTGAAATTGAGAAATGACAATTGAAAAGTTTACTTTTCCCAATAAACTTGAAAGCTTAAGGGTTTGTCGCATCATGTCCAAACAAAACAGGACCCACATACTAGTTTGTATTCCCTTTTTTTCGTAAATAAAACTTGGTTTCTTGGTATTGAAAAAGGTCACAGGATTTGGTTTGAGGAACCACCTGTCTTTTTTTGTGTGTGAAATGATTGATAAAAGCATCTAAAAAAAAATGTATAGACATTATTTCCCTTTCTTTTTTTCTTGTATAAAAACTTATAATGACACAGCATCAACAAGAAGAACGTATAATATATTTCTCGAGTTTATGTCAAGAATTGTATAATCCCAAAAATCCTTCTGAACGTGATCAAATTCAAAAGATTTTAGAAGCTAGTTTTCCAACTTTTTCCTCGTCAGATACCACAAAGATAAATATTGATCAAATCCCAACATTTGATATCGTTACTCCCACAGATACTGCCAATGCCTTGAGAATTTTATTAGAAAACTCCCCTAATCCTTATGTCCAAACATTCTCTCTTTCAAGATTAAAACAGCTTGTTATGGCGCAATTTACTATATTTGATAGAGATACCAAAATTCAACTGCGTAAGAAATCAAATATATTGATTTATTGGCTGCTGATTTAGTATATTTCTCATACATTATTATATTGGCTTATATAAATATAGGCACATTTTTATTAGAATATGCTTATATACATCCAGATCTACAACCTTTTGTTATCACACAATTGGCTGGAGTGTTGGCATTGTTAACTCGATTCGGTTGGCTTGATCATGAAGAATATCAAAATATTTACAAAGACATGACCCAATTTCTTCAGGTAAGTTACTAAATCAATAAAATTAAGAGGATAAATCTATTTTTACTAAATAAACACACACACAATAAGACTTCTGCTGACCACCGTATCGTTGGTATGCAAATCTTATCTGTCATTGTACAAGATATCAATGCTGCAACTATTCCCAAATATTCCGCTAAATTTAGAAAAGCAGGTATGCTTATGTTGACATTATTTGATTTGAGACAAATTATGCGTGATATTGATATAAATCTGCATAAAAAGCTGCTGGACTTCGAGATACACAGTTGCTTGATATATTTAAAGATGCTTATACATTGTTGGAAAGTCTGTTGGCAAGATCAATTCTATTTGATAAACGTAAATTATATACTATTTCATAATAGAATTCTAAACATTTACTAATACTATCCTTACTGTATTTACCAGCTGATCAAGAAACTAGAACCAAAGATGTTACCTTGGATCTACTTTTAAAGTGTCTTTCCTTTGATTTTGCAGGTACAAGCTTAGATGAAGCAGGTGAAGATACTGGCATGGTTCAGGTAAATTATATATTTGTAGTAAAATTATATTATGCATTACCATTAATCGTTTTTCATTTATTTACTCAAGATTCCTGCTGCTTGGAGAAGTATCTACGAATTAAACGATTTCGTCCCTAAATTTTTTAAAGCCTACGCCGAATTCTCTCCACCTCACTCTGGCAAAGTAATGGAATGTCTTGTACAAATCGCAGCTACTAGAAAAGCACTCTTTAGTGGCGAAGACGAACGCAATAAATTTGTTACAGCTATTATGCAGGGAATACGTGATATCATCATCACTTCTGAAGGTTTGAACGATGCGGATTGCTATAATGGATTTTGCCGATTATTACAACGATTCAGAACTACCGCTCCATTGAACGAAATGGCAGAAAAGCAAGGCTATATGGAATGGATAACATTAGTAGCAGAATTCACTCAAAAGGCATTTCAAACATGGACTCCTACAACAACTGGCTACTATCTTTTGAGCTTTTGGTCACGCATTGTACAAAGCATGACTTATTATCAGCAGCTGGGAGAAGAGACGGTACAAAAGTTGCAAGAAATTACAATAGCATTAACAAAAACGTTCATCACAACTTATATAGAGACGGTACCATCTAGAATTGAGGAAATGTTGGATGGTAAGCATAAATTGGAAGTGGGGAAGGAGGAGGAGGAGGAGGAAAAAGAGAGAAATTAATATTTTTTAAATTGTATATAGATCCATTAGATGATGAAGATGCATTGATTGAATCTTTAAACATGTTGGGTCAAATTGCTCGCTGCAAATATGAAAAATCATGCGCTTCACTCTTTGAAGTTTTTGATCCCGTTACTGTTCACTATGAAGAATTGATCGCACAGGCTAGTATGGGAACCATTAGCGGGGAAAACCTCAAAGAAGCTATTGACATGTTTGAGGCTAAATTTGCATGGCTTGTTTATATAATGGGAGTATTTGTTGGAAACAGACCAGCCTATTTGAGCTCTGATGAAAACGATGAAGCTGATGGTCAATTAACAACCAAAGTAATTCAATTAATGGAACTTAATCAGAATCTTGGTCAAAGCAATCCTGCATTCTTGAGTGAAAAGTTTGATTCTGCTCTTGTATTTTTCTTTTCTCAATTTAGAAAATCATACGTTGGTGAGTCTAATGCAAAATTGGCTTATAAAAAATTGAATGAAGTGTTTGGAATTGAAGGGCAAGAAGATATGCTCAATCTCATCATGCGTAAAATGTAAGTAATCATGAGGAAATAGAGAAATTTCTGATTTATTAACCATATTTATTTATTAGCATGACAAACCTTCAAATATGGGGAAATAGTGAAACTGTAATTAGACGAACACTTGAATTGTTTAATGATCTTGCAAGTGGTTATAGCGCTTTAAAAAATGTACGAAAACTGGAATCCACTCGATTAATCATGCAAAACCATTTATCAAACGAGTTCACATTCCTTAACCACGATAAACATAGACAAAATCGTATGCTATATTATCAAATCTTATGCAAAATATTATTTGCAGACGATAATTGCGAAAGAGAATTTTTTGAGTTTATGAAGCCTTTTGAAGTTCGATTAGAGAGTTTATCTTTATTAAATACAGTTGAGGAATTTCAACAAGCACATGTGCAGGTAAACTTTTAGCTTAAATTCATAGTTTTATAACACGTGTAATAATTTTTTATTGAATAATTAGCATGCTCTTCAAGATGTATTTCGAGATCTTCGTGGTTTCATTCAACCTATTCAAAGTCGTAAAACTTATTTAATGTTTTTCCATTGGTTTTATCCTGATTATATGCCCGTATTAATGAAAGGAATCCAAGCTTGGTCACCTAACCCTTGTACAAATATTTTATTGAAATTCTTTGGTGAATTTGTTTATAACAAAAGCCAAAGATTAACTTTGGATGTTTCTTCTGCCAGTGGCATCTTACTATTTCGAGATGCCAGCCAAATCTTGTGCTCTTTTGGTCAACAAATACTCAATCAACATGTTACAGATGAAACTCAAAAATATCCTTTGAAATATAAAGGCATGTCTGCATGTTTCAATATCTTGGCAAGATGTCTTGGTGGTAAATACATCAATTTTGGTGTATTTTGGTTATATGGAGATAAAGCGATTAGTGAAGCATTTTCAATGATGTTTCAGTTAATACTTGACATACCTTTAGAAGATATGATGGTGTGTGTTTATTATATTTTTTGGATCAAAAATTCGCATAACACTAATATACTTTTATTATAGAACTTTCCAAAATTAACAAGATCTTTCTTTATGATGTTGGATGAATTTTCTGTTGAGCAAATGATGATTGATCCAAATATGCCACCCGAAGCATTTTTATACATATTAGAAGCTTGCGAGCAAGGTGTTCAATCAAATGATGCTTGGATTCGTACACATTCTTGCTCTACGCTCAACAATATTTGTACATTTGTAATTCAAGAGAATGAAAAAGCTGATTTGCGTCATAATAATAATATACCTCAAAATGATAGCAGTAAAACAGACAAGGATATCATTTTGAAAGAAACTAAAGCTATTAGAGGTGTTTGGTTTTTGAACTATTTAAATCAATATCCTCAAGTACTACCCAAATTATTGACAACATTATTCGGCATGATATTATTTGATGATAATAATGATCAATGGCAGCTGTCAAGACCTTTATATACGCTTGTGTTACTCGAAAGAGATGTAAGTTTTGCTGTAATAAGAGTCATACATATGATAAATAACTCCCCCCCCCCTTTCTTTAATACCCCAATTTATTTAAAGTTTGCTTCAAAGTACACAAACCAAGTGATCCTGCAACAACTACCGGAACGCCGAGAATTTGTAACCAAAGTAAGTTTAGTAACAAAGTCGGGTAATACGTTTTTAGAATGTGAACCCATGTTAAACCTTATTTAATTTTTTTAGGCCCTGAGTAATTTGATGGAGGGCAGTGGTTTTTCATTGAGTACAAAGGATAGGGAAAAATTCTCTCAGCAGGTGGCTACATTAAAAAGAGAACTTAATAATAACCAAATCGTTTTAGTTCCATTGATTGACTAAATATATATACGCTGCAACATTTGCTTTAAACTTATCTACTAGGACAATAAAAACACTGATTATTACATAAAAATCCAGTTTGGATAACACCATCTGTTCTTTTGATTTGGTAAATATTGATAATTTTACTTGAAACAATTGCACTTCGTACATAAACAATCCTTTAGCGATCGCTTTTCACAATGCATTTGAGAAATTAATGTAATCGATGATTAAATTAGACAGATCAGCAGTTTTTTCAGGAACCAAATCTATTTTGTAAAATTAGTTTTTTGTTGAAATTTTATATAAAAATATATCAAAGCAAAAAATATTCAACAAAGAATGACAGTTAGTAGTCAGTTTGAATCATAATATACTATGATAAAAATACCAGTTTGGACATATAAAATCTTTTTAATCGTTATTTCATATGATGTTGGAGTTGATGTAATTAAGAAGAATGCATAATAATGCCTATTTTTTTTTTTTTTTTTTTTTTTTTTTTTTTACAATGAGATTGTTTTTATTTATTTACGATGATACAGAAATACTGCCATCTTTTGTTGTATTAACAGAAGGCGAAGGTCTCTTTTGCGTTTCTTCGGTTGTTCTATCTATTCTTTGCTTTTTGTCTTGATCTTGTTGATAATCTTCGTCTTCCTCATCATCTGCCATTTCTAAAACTCTTTTCTTACTATTTGCATTATTATTCACATAGCCTTTTTGTGACATGCTCATGAGTGTATCAGCTGCACTACTTTCAACTGGGCTTTGATTCTTTGTTTGCTGTCTAAAAGAATGATGACTACCACTGCTGCTTGAGCTATGTCTATGATGGTTATTGTGATGATGACTATTTACGGGTGGTAACCTACTACCTCCACCATTTTCGAAAAACTCTCTCTTCATAACTGATGGAGGGGGGGTTGATGATAATGGTGATGCATTATTCTTATCATTGTCATATAATACGGATGTTCTTCTAAGGGGTTCATTATCGTGGTGATACGGCTGATAAGGTTCGTTAGGTGTAGAATGTGTAGAATATGTTGATGTAGCAGCAGTAGCAGCAGGTTGTGGCTGATGTGTTTGCTGTTGTCTTGGGCTATAATAAGGTGCTTGGTATTTAGGTGACGATTTAGATGGAATAGGCGATCTAACGATAGATGCCATTTTAGTATTATTTATATTATGACGATAAACAGGCGATCTTGATTCAAGCATTGGGTTCATTACTACACGCTCAGATGGTGCAGGTGCTCTTCCACCTCCTCCAATATCAGGGATACGAACATCTGCATTACTATTATTGTTATTGTTGTTGTTGTTGTTGTTTCCTCCGTAGAAGTTATTGTTATTATTCAAATGACCATAAGGAATGGGTGAACGCCGATCACCAGAAGTTTGTGCACCTGTAGGTGGAGGTAAGGGAAAATCACGTGGAACTGTCTGTGGACCATCCTGCATTTACATAATTCAACATAAACATTCGTAATAAAAGAATATTAAAACTTACCATTCTAGTATGTTCATAGCTTCTTGATCCACTGGATGGGTGAAGAGGGTATTGAGGTGAGGCATTGCCTGTTCCTCCTGGTTGTGGACCAGACACTAAAGGAGGTGGAGGTGGGTATTGGGAATTATTATTGTTATTGTTACTGTTAGGTCCATTTTGATATTGATAGGGATTATTAACATCTTGAGGTACTGGTGTTGATACAGGCGCACTACTTGGATTGGACTTTTTCAACAATTCCAACCTCTGTCTTATATGTGGGTTAGAGGGATCTAATTCGCTTGCTCTTTGATAGGCATCCAATGCATCTTGAATTTGATTATTACATGATTCGTATAATGTACCCAAATCATACCAAACTTCACTGATATAAGGATTTAGTCGAATGGCTCGACTATAAGCATCCAATGCATCCCTATATTGATTGATTTGATAGTAAAGTACACCAATAGAGCACCAAAAAGTAGGGTTTCGAGCATCACGATATACGGCTTGTTGATATGCTTCGTAAGCTTTGTTATAATTTTGTTCAACCATATAACATCTACCAAGTAAATACCAAGATTGAGCATCTGTACTGTCGGCTTTCAAAGAACGAGTCAAATACTGAATAGCAGTAGGTTGATTAGAAAATGAAGTATTTTGTTGATGAAATAGCCATCCTAATTGTTGTAATACTTTGGCGTGATCAGGATTCTCTGAGAGAACTCGTTCGTAAGCTTCTTTTGCTAATTCATACTCTTTTTGCTGCTCATAAACATGACCTGTTTGAAACCAAATATCAATCTCAGTTAAAGGTCTTGGAGGATTATGCAGAATATAACGAAAGCACTATTTCCAGTATGTTAGCTCATCTATGTAAAAGTATTGTATTAAGGAAATCCGTCACATACTTGTAATGATAAATCATATTTTTGTTGTTGTTTATAAATGATACCCAATCTAAAGTAAATTTCATTTGATTTTTCGAATTGAGGGTCCATTTTCATAACAGCAGAAAATGCTTCTTCGGCGTGTTCAATCGAGCCATAGCGATCGTAAAGTATTCCAATACCATACCAAAGTTTTGGGTCCTTTGGGCTTTGTAAATGATACAACGCTTGTTGGTATGCTTGATAAGCTTCTTGTAAATTATCCATCATCAGATAGCAGTGACCTAACGCACTCCAGGTTTCGCCATTATTTTCTTGCAATGCTAAAATACGTTTGAAATAATCTACTGCCTATTAAAAAGAATCATATTTCCTAAATTAGTAATCAACTTAATTTTAAAGTGGAGACTGAAATTGTTTTTGACAGATCGAAAAATGTAAATTACCTTTGCAAACTGTTCTCTACCTCTACAAAGAGAAGCAATATGAGACAATGCGGCAATTGAGTAAGGATTATGTCTTAAAGCGGCTTCATATGAATTCATGGCACGTTCCCAGTCCGCCATCATCTCCGCCAAGTTGCCTATAGAATTTTATAAATAAGTGTGGCGTTTAATTTTCTTCCCAATTTCAAACTAGTCTTGATTTGTTATATCAATTGTGATACACGATTTGAAGGTGTGAGTGTAATATTATGTTACACATGCATATAACTGTACCCCCTCCATAGGAGTGTATTCACCTCCCTTTTTTGGCTCCGTCATCTATAATCTTTGCACCACCTCCTCCCACCCCCCTCATCTTTTGTATACATATATTTATATATACAAACATATTACACACACTCATAAAACTATTTTGAATAATCGCTTTTTTTCTCTCCCCAAATAAAAAATAAAAGAAAAACGAAATCTCACCCAAAGTCAACCATGCTTGTTCATTTACAGTTGCTAATTTTTGTACTATAGGAGATTGTTGTTGTTGTAGTTGAGGCGGTATATTGCTATTTATACTCGTCGACATTTTATATGTATTATATATAAAGAAAAAAAAAAGATAATAAAATTGAGGAAAAGGAAGAAGAAGAGGGAAAAAAAAGAAAAAAGAAACTACACAAAAAATCTTCTTTTTTGTACACCTTTCCAATATGGTTACAATATATGTCCTCTCCCCCCCGAAAAAAAAAAAAAAAAAAAAAAAAAAAAGTTTTTAGGTTGTGCAAAATCTTGTTTTCAATTCAGTTCATTATGACGAAAAAAAGTTCATCCTTAAATCTTTGCACTCCTCCCCTCCCCCCAAAAAAAAATCAATTCCCCTTGATTTTGGCTGAACTATTCAAAATAATGTAATATCAGTTTCAGGTGAGGAAGCATGTACAAAAAAAAAAAAAAAAAGCAGGCTCATCACGTGCATTTAACTTTTACGCAACGCTTTAACAATACTTGCAATGGTTGTAATCACACATTTTCCCCCCTTTTTTTTTCAACATTTTATTAAAAATGACAATAAAATCCTTAGTGGCTAATGTTCCTTCATTAACAAAGGCTTTAGTGTCTACTGTATTATGTCTATCTATTGCGTCTTACATCTATATTTATCGCTTGAAGCTAGATGCTGATCCTGATACAACACCTTTATCTATAAGTCCTTTCATTGGGCTTTTACCGGGATTGTAAGTTCCTATTGTCCTGTATGTACTGATCCAAAATATTAACAATAGATATAGTGTCATCTATGCTCCATGGACATTTTTAACTGCTGCGTTTTATGAAAGTAATATCATCACTGTAAGCTTCTTCTTTTTACATGTAAAAATATTCAATAATCTAATAACTCTTTACAGCTCTCTATTAGTGTTGTAATTTTGTTATTTTGTGGAAAGTATTTAGAGCGTGCTTGGGGTTCAAGAGAATTGTTAAAGTTTGTCATCATTACAGCTGTATTGTCTAATGTAGTTACATGGTTTGGTATTCTTTTATCTTATTATTTGTCTGGAGATGATATGTTTTTATATCAAGTACAAATTAATGGCATGTCTGGTGTATTTTCTGCTTTTTTGGTAGCTTTTAAGCATTTAATCCCTGAACATCGTATTGCAATTATGGGTGGTAAAGTATCTATCCGTGTCAAGGTAAGGAAGAAAAAACATGGAGGAAGATCAATAGAAAAATTGCTTATATTTAATCAAAATATATTAGAATTTACTTGGTGTTGTTACAGCAATCAGTATCGTCTCTCTTATTTTATTCAAAGCTATTGTATTTTATAATCTTGTAAATATTGGATGGGTTATTGGATGGGTTTATATCCGCTTTTTTAAATATCAAGATGGTATTCAAGGTGATAGAAGTGAGACTTTCGCTATTCAAACATTTTTCCCTGAATTCTTGCAGTAAGTAATAGCATTTTTAAGCGATAAATGGTTTATTAATATCTTATAGCCCTGTCATCACAATTATTTCAAATATTGTTTATGGCACACTTGTCAAATTAAATTGTTGTAAACCAGGTCCACGTACATATAATGATTTGGAAATTGGTAATATTGCACCTGTTCCTGGTTCTGCCCGTGCAGAAGCTGAAAGAAGAAGGTAAAAAACAAAAACAGTTTTATCTTAAATGAAAAAAAAAAAAAATAATAATAATAATAATAATAATAATAATAATAATAATAATTTCTAAAATAGAGCATTGGCATTGAAAGCATTAGATATGCGCTTATCCAAAGGACCGGCATCCAACAGTACATCAGCCGAACCTGCATTAGCACCTAAATCAGATGCAGTGCTTTTCGATGCAGATGAGAATACGCCATCGTCTACAATTACAACCACATCAGTAGCAATTGAGGATCTCGATTCAAAGAAATAACAAGCTTTATACATTTATATTATATTTATCAAATCAACGCATTTAGGCTTTTTTTTTTGCATCATCTATTATCAAGATTGTTGCCAAGTAAATAAACCACTCATTTTATATACGTGTATATATAATTAATCTTTAATTTAAGAGGTTTGTTTATTGTTTATCATGTACAAAGGAGGTTGAGGGCTTATTTTAATCCAAAACAAGATCGTTTATATCTTTTGTTTATAAGAAAGAATATAATATTAGTTACAATATTATAACTAATGAAATATGTGAAATTCTTGAAATTAATGATAAAAATCAAACAGAAAAAAATATTGATACAT